>CALYMY010000632.1:0-21842 GCA_944548615.1 Micropterix aruncella | reverse complement strand
AGGTTTCACGATTTGTTGACGAAACTATTTTTTGGCACGAATATCCTGCGGATTGCAAAACCGAATGCGACACCTAAACTGTCGACGGCACCAAATCTTAGAAAGATGTATTTCAGCCGACTATTTAATACTAAATTTTAATTTCACAAATCGAACGAAAAAGTTTGCTGATTTATTTAAATAAACTTAGTTTTTATGAATCGCGGTTAAAAAAAATATATGTCCCTCAACTTTGACTTTTCATAAATAAAAATAAGATATTAGGATCTGCAATATTTAGGATCCATCTTCCGAAATATATGGAATAGCGGTGTAGTCCCACAGAATTTTGGCCGAGCGACAGTCATCTTAATTCCGAAGGTCCCAGTTTGCACCGGACCAAAGGACGCTCGGCCCATTGCTCTCACAGACACTGTGGCCAAAATCTTTTTTAGCATAGTCCACACGAGGATGAGCGAATTCATGCACCGGAATGAGTACCTTGGAGTATCAGTTCAAAAAGGCTTCATGCGCGGCGTCTCGGGCTGCCTCGAGCACAACTCTCTCCTGGCTGCTGCCATCAAGGATGCGAGACAGCACGAACGCCAAATCAATGTATGCTGGCTCGACCTAGAGAATGCCTTTGGGTCAATCCGACACAGTCTCCTCCACTTTGCACTCCGCTGGTACAACTTCCCACCAGTCGTGCGTGACATTGTAGCCTCCTACTACAACTGTCTGACTTTCCATGTTAAAACGCAAGAATGGACTACCCGCTCTATACCATATTCAATTGGACTATTTCAGGGCTGTTGCCTCTCCCCGACGATTTTTAATATAGTTTTTAATATACTTCTGGAAAGCCTGAGCCAGTTTGACAGGAAGTGGGGCTACCGTTTTAAAACAGACGGCCAATACACCTCGTCGTGCCTCGCTTTTGCCGACGACCTAACTTTCATCACCAGAAGCCCCAAGCAGCTTTCCCTGCTATTACAGAAAGTGGAGCTTTTCTGCGACTGGTCAGGCTGTATTAAAGTGAAGCCCTCCAAATGTTTTTGCCTTGGACTCGCCCGCATGGGCACAAAATTTACATCCTATGACCCCAAATTGGTCTATAAGGGCTCTAATATCTCCCTTATAGACCCAAACAATCATTTCAAATTCCTCGGTAGAAAAATCACCCATCAGGGAAAAGACATCTCGGGCGATCATGTTATAGAGCTTTTCAAAAGTTGCCTGGCGAAAATAGATGCCTTGCTAATTTCTGGCCCTCGTAAGGCCTGGATCTATGACAATTATCTAACGTCACATTTGTCATGGCCCTTTCTTATTTACGATTTTACCAAAACCCAACTGTCCCGTCTAGATGCACTGGTGACAGCTAGTTTAAAATCCTGGCTGTCCTTAGCCAAACCAGCTGACCCCTCGACTCTCTTCAGGTCCAAACAAAATTTTGGGCTAGCGCTTAAACTGCCCTCTCTGCTCTACGCCAACTCCAGAATAACCAAAAATTCGATTCTGTGCAATTCCAAAGATCCGGCAATATCGAAGCACGTAATAAGTGGCTGTAGTGATTCAAATGAACTACAAGCCCGCGTAGACTTCCACAAAAGGTTCCTTACTGGAATCAGCCAGAATGGCACTGGTCTGGGGTATGGCAGTACAACCACGAGCGACGTGGACTTGAAGAAGTCTCTTTTGCGGGGAGATTACGACAGCAAGAGTATGGCTCATGCTATTGGCCTTCAATGCCAGAATGATTGGACAACAATTGGTGACTTTTGCATTCCGCCTCCAATGCACTGGAAGGTAATGCTCTATGACTGGACGCCAGAGATGCTGAAATTTTATTTGAATGCCTTTCAGCATACACTTCCAGACCCCAGTAACCTCGCTCGTTGGAGCTTTGCCGAGGATAGTTCTTGTCCCCTCTGTAGCAATACCCCTTGCACAGCTAGACACATTCTAGCTGGCTGCAAGGTGGCCTTAGATCAAGGACGGTACACTTACCGCCATGACAAAGTTCTCGCTGTTATTCGCGAGGTAATTAGTCTCTCAGTGGCTCGTGCCAACAAGGGTTTGACAGTATCCTCCAAACCCCCAATACAGTTTGTGCGGGATGGCTCTAAAGGCAAAAAACTTTTAACTACAAAACCTTTCTCAATAATCGAGAAAGCTACAGATTGGATTCTGGAGGTTGATTCGGTCTCTAAGCAGTATAAATTCCCTGAAAGTCTCGGATGCACAGCCCTCCGTCCAGATATAACTCTTTACTCTCTATCTCGGAAGGTGGCTCTTATTGTAGAATTAACTGTTCCATGGGAATCAAATATCCCAAAAGACCACGAGTACAAATTAAATAAATACCATGATCTTGCAAATGCCGTAACCCGGAACGGCTTCACTGTTCACCTTCACGCGGTGGAAGTTGGCGCTCGTGGCCTGCCAGCTAAATCTTAAAGATCTCACCTCTTTAAAGATCTTGGCCTTTCCAGAAAAATAATCAACTCTTTCTTAGAAAAATTATCTAAAACTGCGATTTGCGCATCTCAAATTCTATGGCTTCGAAGGGGGAGTGAATGGGTGGCAAGGTGAACGCTCACATGTGGCAAGACAGCTGTCCTAAACCTACCACAGCCGGTTCGTAAGTCCGGAATCCACTGCTCACCCCCCAGAAGTGTAAAAAATAGTATTATGATGGGCCCGACTCCGGTCGGTGAATTCCATGGCAGCTCCGTTTGTATTTATTACTACCCCCGGCAAGTAATCGTACCCCCCGGCATTTAATTAGAATTTTAAAATAGTACAATACTTGCTACTTTTCTATCCATAATAATTATTAGCATTTTTTTTTTGCAAAACATTCTCATTTTAAAAATCCTAATTCTATAACAATATTTGTGTTCGCAGACTCTAAAAAATGGAACAATGAATTAACGTGTAGTAGCCAACAGGAAAAAAACATCGATAGAGCGAGATAGAAGGTGATGCCTTTCGTCAATACTTTTCGGTATTCCCGTGGTTCTTTCAATCGCACGTACTGAAATGCCGGGATCGTTTTCGATTTCATTCAGAATTATGTCATCGTCGTATCTTCGAGCTCTTCCACTGGACGTATAAACACTAGGCAATCGTCCTTGCGAGTGGACCATGTGAACCGTGATAAACACGAGGTGATCTTAATGACGTTCAGCATTTGTGTACCTCTCGCTATACAATCTGGCCGCAGCAGAGACATTTCCGTGGCATTCACCATAAATAAAATGCATATTTACAACCTCTTCCGCCCAAAATTTATTAAAAAGTGACCAAACTGATGAACAGTAGCTTCATGATTATAAAAAGTTATTATATCGGAAACACTTTTATGTTCGCAGTAAAAAAAACAAATTTGTTAAATTAACAGAGTGAAAGAGGAATTAAATATTTGGTGAAAATATACAGTTAAATATAAGTTTTTGCCAATATAATTTATCGGAATCAAACTATAAAATATTTGACAGGTGTATACTTTATTTTCTAACTATAAGTTGCTAGAATGTCGAAGTTTACTGCATTTTGGCCACAATGCTTTAAATATAAAAAGGTTCAAAAGGAACAGGGCAGGGTACTCCCCGCCCTGTTCGATCGCATCGACTATTTCATCTCCCTGTGGTGAAAACCAACGCATCTCAAAATGCATTTCTATACAGAGCGTGACATAGATATAATACAGACTTTTTAAATGTGGACATATTACACTCATCAAAAACCTCTTATAAGAACTCAATAAAAAAAAATCTAGAGTCTATCTAGATGATCACAAACATTTATACATATTATATTTCATTTAATTTAGTTCAAGGACATAATTTTATCTCAAGTATATTCATTATAATACCTATATATCATACCTAAAATTAAATATAAATATATTTATATACATTCATAATATATTTATATCTATTTTGTCTCTCCCTTTCACCTCACTTCCCATCCTGATTCCCCCCATTCTCAAACGGAAACAATATAAAATTATATTGCGTTCATTTTGTATACTTTATATTCGGAATCCCATTAATGGATTTTTGTCACTTTTAAATAGGTTTTTATTGCATTGTATGTAGTTCTGTTTGGTTCCAGAATAAAATAAAATAAAATAAAAACGATTTTACAACGTGAAATTTGTAGCACCTGTCGTGTCGGTTGACTGTCTACCCTGGACAACGGCGGTTGCAACATCGCTGAAACGTTGGCAGCTAGAAAATTGGTAAAATCGTTTTTAAACCTTTTTATAATGTGAAAAAACCGCGATAGTCTTCAATTTCATAATACAATGCTTTAATTCCTTCACTAATTATAAAGTCACTGTGTTTAATTTCGGTTTTGTTATTTTAGAACTTTGCAATGCGTATTTTCTTTTGTTACGAAGTTTTAAGTGGAAATGGCAGAAATTCCACTGGGCCCCAGAAACTGTCCCCTTAATGAATAAAGCGAATTTAGTTATAATTTACTCCCTAAGAGGAATGTATGTTAAGTAGGAATGTTTGGCGACGCAACGGGGCGCGTGGCGCGCGACCCCTTTCTCGGGCGATCATCAAACGCCCCATCGCCCCGAAATTTGCTTAACAAGAAACAGTGCGTTATACACATCCGACACCAATATAAATCATCTCGAGCATAATGCGTAATGTTTGTTACAGCATAGTAGGGGAGGTGGCGAAGGGGCGGGAAGAGGAGGAGGGGGGTTGCCTTTATGGCCCTCTGGCCCTCCTCACCGCTCAGTGTGTGCCGGTGCAATCGGTGGGGTGGAGCGCTCCCTCGATAATAAAGTACCTTATTCTCCAAATAATAGACTTACCTACCCACCCCTCCGCCTGTGACGAGTGACTACCGGCACACCAATGCGTAACCTAACTCGCGGACGGACAACGCTATTTTTGTACAGATTTTAGCGGCTCTGTGTATGGTCCTTGCCTACGCTGCGAAAAATATTGTTTTCTTCTTACATTACCATACGGAAAGTTTACTGTAGTTTCAAATGATTCATGTGTCCGACTATTACCATTCGTATACTACTATATGCTGTCATGTTAAAAGCAAGATCTCAAGGTCGCGACGTAATGAAATAACATTATGTTTTAAAATTACGACAGGGTAACTACCGACACGCCAACACTGTTACGTGTCATATTAATTCACATGGACCACAGTATGTATGGGCTACAGTATGGACGACAGTCTGCGTTATATACGCAATCCTTGTTGAAATATGCGTATTTTCGTGTATTAAATCGTTATATTTTTCTCAGTGTATATAAATCCGAACTTCTTTCATGCGTGTTGAATTACGTAACTAATTTTAATACATAAGGAACTAAAAATTAGTATAGTGAAACATTCAGTATTGCAGCAGCCATGGCACCGACGCTATCAATTTTTTTTTACAATGCGCAATGCTGTGATACACATGCTGATATAGAAAATTAAAAAAAACTACTCTCGTTTATTTACCTATTTTTTTATATAAAGTCCATATGAGAAAACCATGGAATTCTAGAAACGTTCATCAGTTGCCATACCCGTAATATTGGACTATTTTGTTTTAAGTTCTTCATTATTATATATTTCGCAGTGTTCGTATTTTGCTTATACTGTCTTTTACACTTTACAACCCCGTTGTAGGCCGCTTCTCTGTCATTTATATTTTTAAGTTAAGGATGTTTTATCTTAGAGACACTCTTTGTGAATTCTATTACAATGAGAGATCAGCTATATCCTACGAGAAAGACCTCCAATCGACCAAATAACCTACGACCAAGTTCAAGCGACTAGTCTCTACATATGTATGATTATTTCTTTTTAAATTGCCTAATAAATTAAAGGTGATTATAACGTTGATACTTTCAAGGGGTCCATCCAGTTGTATCAGCTTAAAATCCACATGTATGGGCATAACGACATTTTGAAATACTCTGAAAACCACATCGTTCTTACCAATGTAATTTAATGTACTATTTTTTAATTGTCAGTTGTTACAGTACATTATTTTTTATTCATTCTAATGCTTTTGAAGTAATTTACTTGATACCATTATTTGGTAAATTGAAAAAAATATTTAATATTATTGGTCATTACACACAAATCGTGACGCTTTATATAGCCTCGCGTCTATAGCCGCCGAAACACGCAGTCGGTTACCCTCGGTGCTGGAGCAATAACACGTTTTTTTACAAGTAATATATTTGGTTTCACCCGGGATAACTTAACGATTCTAACAATATCACAATATTCCAAATCGATATGAGCGTTAAGAAATTATGCTTGAATAAAGAAACAGAAATCGGTTTTTTATGAAATATTTGTGTTTTATGTATTTATCCATAGAAAAAAAAAAAATTTATTTTCTGAATGTACTCAATTATGCCTATTATTTGATACTAATCACGATATGTTTATCTTAATTTATGGACATTTGTACATTTAGACAATTATTTATTTTTACATTCGGACAGTTCAGTCTACCCTATGATACTCGGGATGACGTAACGATTCTAACGATATGTGGTATCGTTAGAATCGTTATGTCATCAGCACTTCTAAATCGGTTCAAATTCTTCTAAAGTTGTAGGTGGAAGAGATTCGAACTTTCTCCCAGCGCCAAATAATATTTCGGGGGCATTATGTGCACATGCAACACCAGGATTAAACTGTATGGATAATTACATTGTTTGTATAATTTTTCATTGGTTAGCGTGAACTTAACATGAAAATTTATATCTAAGTACCTTATACAACTTCTCACCAACTTGATAACGTCCTCACCAACTGGCCAACGTCTAAGTCTCCTCAGAAGCTCGCAGTTTTCGCCACAGAAAACCTTCCAGGCGCCTACGTTCGTTACGGATGCAAGTTTGGACGTCGAGTCACAACCAGTGATTGCATGGAAGGCCAGCCGATAAGTGACTTGCTCAGGCATAAGCTTCTTGAAAATGTCGTGCACTGGAATATATTTGATGTCCTTTGCAGTGCCACTCATATCCCTGGGATAGGAGGACTTCATTTTGGCAAAGTGGTGAACCATGAGAAGCACAACATCAGTGTCTCCGGTCATCACAACGACAGTATCAGCTGTACTGTGAACGGCATGAACAATCATACGAGTATTAGCTTCCTCGTATGATGCTCTCAGTCATTCAACATTGCGAGTTAGATCGGTAGTCTGAGCGTGTGACTCTTTCTTGAATCCTCTCGAGAGCACCACCTTAAGATCACAAAAACCTGAACAGATCAGCTTTGTTCTCTGAGAGGAAAAACTAGCTACTCCAGTTCTCTGGAAATGTCACTTTACAGTCTGTGATGTCTCTGCGTACAGGAGCGACACTCTTGGATCTTTTCTTCCTAGTTCTAGCTTTTACAGATTAAGACAGGTATCGATCACTATGTGAACTTCCTAATATTTAAATCCATGACACAATATTATTTTAATGAAGCGGTCAGTGTAGTCACCAAATGTCTCAGCTTCATGCGGGTAGCCTAAAAACAAGACAAACTTCATCCCATCAGTCATGAGACTTGTCAGATTTTTGATTTATAAGTAGATTAGATGTTTTAGACATTTTATTCCCTTCACAATTTGCTTCACCAATGAAGCCTTTTCTGCTGTTGGCAGCTCGCTGTTCACCGAAGCTAACGCTATAGGAACGTTGTAGACCGCATGTTCTACACTCATGTTTGAAAACATATATCGATGCACGTCACACTCGTTTTTATGACAAACTAGAGCAATACGTTGCTGCCGACATCTTGGCCGCCATCTTTAGAGTGTATTTTTGAATGCCTCATGCACAAAAACTTACATATATACATTTTGGAATAGTTCATATGTCAAATAGGGGCTTTACAGTGCCTAATTCCGGTTTTCGACGCCATATTGACGGCCATCTTGGATATCTCACTTTCGGTCAGGATTTCGCTTGGGCAACTGACATTTTTGGATTTAGCATGGTTAAAATAGGGAGTAAATACCTGTTGCCCAAAAGTTACATGATTAGCTTCTAAAATATCGTTTTTCAGAAAACTTAGCTGGACTATAACTGGAAAACTTCAAAGCGCCTGTACCGGTGCACGGTGGTTCCTCCCATAGGTCATAAATCAAAATGTCCACTTTTTTCTATCCCTATTTTAGTAATTACATTATGTTTCCAAATGACAGGTCTACATTTTAGTATATAAATATCACACAATTGTTAGTGGCGTAATTTATTACGATCACTAAAAGTTGCACTTTCTCCTGCGCGGGCGGCTATTAACTGAAAAGCGCGCGGTAATAAGGTTTTATTAATGTCGTCATTCCCAAAATTTTATAGTGCTTCGAAAATTCATTGTATAATGAATATCCAACAACCAGGTATGAGCATTGTTTTTATATTTGTTTTGTAACTGTAATATGTTTATTCTTCTCATAAAGTGGGTTTTATTATAAACATTTTAGGGATAACATGTTAAAAGTTGCGAAATTGCTATGTTAAACTAGGGCTAAGTTTTGCGGTCCATGATAGCCGCTAATATTTTATATTTTATACTGTAGCTTATTTTGTCCTCATTTCGAGCATATATATCATTGTGCGGAAGTTTGCGGAAGTTTGAAAAAAAAATGTTTTCAAATATAGTTTATGCTGTGTGAAATCGGTATTGTTACAAGATCGCACGGTGGTCTTGCCCATAGGTCATAAATAAAAATATTAACTGTGTCCTATTCCCATTTCGATAATTGCATTATGGCAAGTCTACAAGTCCAAATGGCAAGTCTACATTTTATAGTATATAAATAGCTTACAATTATCAGTGTCCTCACTTCATTACGAGCACTCAAATTTGCATATTCTCCTGCGTGAAAACGCGCGGTAAATAGGTTTTTTGTGTGTCCACATTCCCAGGATTTTATCGGTCTCCGAAAATCTATAGCATAATTAATATGAATATCCAAGAACCAGTTGTGAGCATTATTTATATATTTGTTTTGTAACTGTAATATGTTTAATATTTTTTTAAAGCAGTTTAATCATGTTAATGATAACATGTTAAAAGTAGCGAAATTACTATTTTAAACTAGAGCTAAGTTTTGCGGCACCTAATTTCCCCTAATATTTTATAACTATTAAGGTAGCATATTTAACTATCTTTTAGAGCATATATATCATTGAGTGCGGAAATTAACGAAAGTTTGAAAAAAAAATACTATTAATATATATATATATATACATATATATATATATATATATATATATATATATATATATATATATATATATATATATATATATATATATATATATATATATATATATATATATATATATATATATATATATATATATATATATATATATATATATATATATATATATATATATATATATATATATATATATAAATATATATATATATATATATATATATATATATATATATATATATATATATATATATATATATATATATATATATATATATATATATATGTATATATATATATATATATATATATATATATATATATATATATATATATATATATTTAAATAATTTTGAAAATAACATCTTGATAAAATGCTCTCTTTATGTAAGACGATTTTAAGAAAATGGGTGTAGTGTGGGCGAAATGGATCTTTTTTCTTACAACAATATAAGGAATGGTTGGATAGCTACGAATGCTTTGACATTACGCCTGCCTGAAGACCACTAGTACCACCACCAAAAAAAACAGATCCATTTGACAATGGTTGATGGCAAAGTGTGCAATGCAATAATGGGCACCTCATCATCAAAAGTATGTTATATTTGTAGCTTTTCCCCAAAATAAATGAACGATATCGACGGATCGCTGAAAAGAGCAGTAACAGAAGAAAGACTGTAATTTGGATTATCGCCATTGCATGTTTGGATTCGATTTTTCGATTTTTTCTTCCACGTATCCTACCGATTAGATTTCCAAAAATTGCGTACAGGACAAGAAGAGAAGTCGCAGCTTAAAGCAAAAAAGAACGTGTACAGGCCGAGTTCAAAAAAAATGGGCTGATTGTAGACAAGCCAAAACAGGGAGGCAGAAATTCCAATGATGGTATTACGGCTCAAAGATTTTTCGTCAACCTTTCGCTGTCTGCCGAAATAACAGGCATCAACCAAGGCATTATAGAGAGGTGTGGATTGATGCTGGGAACCATATCCTCTGGTTACGAAATAAATGTCCAGGCCTTCGAATAATTCGCCTTGCAAGAAATCGTCAAGGAGTACCCGTGGTGCAACATGTCGTGTGGTAATCTCTATCCCTCAGAGAAAGATGTATGTGAAATCTTCAAGGAGCACACGAATAATGAAATAGAGGCACTAACTGTTACTAAATTACCCCATGACGTTACAGACATTTGCACTTTACTCTTCATCGAGCAAATTGAGACAATCGGTTGAAGTTTCCACTTTACTATGAGAAGTTTATCGCCGCGATCGCGCGACCCCAACTAAACTTCCCCATTCCCCGTGTTATCAGGCAAAGTTAAAGGGCGATTAGTCTCTCTCTTGGCCATTTTTATGTGACAATGGCACCTGTCGCATTTAAATTTCCCGCTCGCTCAGCCGACGGCTGTCATGTCTTTCAAAATGGCTATGTTTGCAGAATGGATTGTTGTGTATAAAACCTCATCAATTGTTGAAAAGAAGCGAAAGAATTAATCACGATTAGGTTGCTTCGTTTCCATAGTATTTATAAAAGTGTTGTTTTTTATTAGGTCATAGTACATCAGCTGATGTATCCGTGGTCTATGGAAGGCGACACGGGTAGACAACATAGATATAAAATACCTATTTGTGATAGTGATGGGCAACATCTTCTGAGTCGATCACATACTTTTAACCTCTTCGTGACTAGCGCAAGAAATTGTTATTAATCCAGCGATCTTTACTGGTTATTAATGAAACTAACATTTTAATCCCATTTTACTCTGTAGTTGTTTAATTTATACAAATCGCTTGTTTTCCTTTTTTATCGAACCAGACAGAAGCCTAAAAAAAAAAGTTATGATAAGGAGAATTACATATTTGATGGTTCTTTTATTTCAAATATTTAGTTTATATTACACCCGGCGAACTTTGTCTCCCCACGAATTTGTTCGTTTGGTAGCTGAGTGCGTTAACTTGGGTAATTTTTATTGACAGTTGTTTGACATTTGCATTGTTTGCTTAACTTCGTCGTTGGAAGTAGCATACTCAGCATCATTATTACAAATTCAAAGCATCGATCGTGATTCCAATCTGATTGTTTATTTTTTGTCTCACCAAAAGAGCAGTTTCATCAATTGCCATTTGTGGGTTCGTTATACTCGCTGTGTTCGAAATGGAAGAGGAAGAGGTGTGTGTTAATTTCTTTTCTTTTTTTTTTTTGATTTTGGCTGAAACAAAGTGAGTTTGTTTCAAATCGAATGGAATGTATTTTAATGCAGTGCTCTGTGATACACAATGTTTGTCGTTTTATTTTCTCGCGCAAATACATAGAGAGATGACGGTTTTCTCACTCGCGAACAGGCGACGTATAATTGGCCGTGCGTGAAGCCTGGATTTTCCAAATTTATTCCACAAACAACCAGTGATTGTCCTTGCGATTTGTTGACCGTCCTCGCGAATGCAAGTCGTTCGGAAACTGCAGTCGTTTAAAGTAAAATGGTAAGTCGGTAGTAATTATTGGTATTCGTGGAATAAACACATCTTCTCCCTCGTACTTCCCTTTCAGAATCGTCACTTGATAGCGTTTGACATTAATTTTCTTTACAGCCATCCGAGTTCCATTGCACAATCGTGGTTGATTCAAATTGCGAAGCATGATGATCACTGAACCAACTTTGAATCGGAGATAATGCGGCGGCATAGCTGGTAGGTCCAACGAATTCAATAACTCAGTCGGATAGTTGACAACATCATCTTGATTTGTTCTTATATCAACCGATTTGTACGCCATCGTTTCGCCTGCAATTTCGCTTTGAATTGTAAAATCCAGTGAGTCGACATAGATATTTTTCGCCGACAAAATTGCACATTCTCCGATTCTGATAGTTTTCAACAATATTTGGAAAGACTTTTTCAATCAATTCCTCCTTGGATTCGGTGAAATTGCTAAAACTCTGATATTGATAATTCTGCATATTTGAAGCACTCGCGTCATTACAGAATTTTTTGAAATGTTGTACTTTGGTGTTTCATTCGCCAGCAAATTTAGTGGCAATTTCATTGCCGAATGCGCAAGTCGACCACCTTCTAACAAGGTAGCAGCTATTCTAGATGATGCCATCGCCAATGCAATGTGATTCTCTGACCGAATCGAAGCCAATATCAAGGAAATCAAATAAGTCTTTATAGTTCCGTCGGGTGCCTCCAAGAAATACAATCCTCCAATTCCACCATTCACAGCTTTTATGAGCGTGTCATATGCATACTTTTGTTGCGGATTCAACAACGGAACGTTCTCTGCGACTGTTTGGGCCAACGCATCACGATCGTTCGAAATTCGAAAATCAAGATGGCGGCACGGCACCAAAACTGACATTTGACAGTTGAGTTAAATTTTCGTATTTTTATTCTTGTCAAACAATGCCATCTTTAATCAAGCTCGGTAATAAAATTAATTTCGGATCTTCCCATTTATCTCACTTTTCCAAAGACTGAGAGAGCTGCTCACTTACCGGGCCGATAAGGCCGGGAAAGACGCTCCACTAGTTTTTTTTTCCAATTTGCACGCACGCCCCAGTTTTTATCATCGTATTTAGAGTTGAGGAAATTTAAAATTGTTATAGTACCGTAAAACTGATAATATATACAATTAAAATGTCATGCACAAAAATCCAGTAGCAAACAACTGATGACGATATGCCAAAAACTTTTGCGAGTGATACTATTTTAATTTCTTTAACTATGCCATAGCCTATTCTAAGGCATTTATATTGTTATATATATATGTGTGTATGAACCTATATAAAAACTTAGTAAAGAAATAATCAATTAAATTTTAAAAATACATACACTAATAGTTATTATTAATTAATCCTTATTAGCTGTGAAATCAAAGTAAAATTGAAAAGATAAACTTTTAACAATAATCATAACAGGAAAAATATAGAAATAGATAGTACGTTAATAATCAAAATTGCTCAAATATAGAGTAAGATAATCATACCTAATTATAAAAAATATAAATTAGTTCAATAAATAAAAATGAGGTTTAAATGGAAGTAGAGTAGGATTTTGCTTATCCGAGGTAATGTGGACCGAGGGTACCTCGGATAGCCAAAAACTCGGATAACACGGACTCTTTGGTAAATCGAAGGGGAAAAATACAGTATAGTTTAAAATGTATGAAAACGTACATAGTTAATGAAGTAAGAGAATACATAAAATATAGTCGGTTACAAATTCAAGACAACACCTACATACGAGTATATACATACATAAATTATAAAATACATAACTGCATAGTAAAATCGAAGCAAAAGGCTGACGTTGGGAGGTTAAACATGTTTTAACCCCCCAGCCTGGCCTTTTGCCCTCGGTTTACCTGGAACTCGGTTAATCGCGGCTCGGATAACCGCGGCCCTACTATATTTAAAATAATTATATTTAAAAAAATTAAGTTGCATTTCTAAAAACTATTATAAGAACCTATAAGGCCATAAAAATATAAATAATGTAACACGATGTTTTTGTATATGGTACGTTACCCTAAACTGAAAAGTTAAACTTACAAAGAGAAGATTTGTATTAAAGCGAGCTTCAGAGTCACGGCTCGCGGGCATGAGTCTGAGGTAAGAATGCAAAGACGTCTGGCTCCCTATGTTCGCATTCTATCATCGTCACTTACGGAGATTTCCCAGAAGAATTTATTGCTGAGTCTGTGCGAGCCACGCCATGCCGTGCCACCCGCGGGCGCTGCGTAATGCTCCTCTCCCGCCGTGCCCCACTTCCACGCAGCCAGCTCTCAGTTCGTGCCCTGAAGCTCGCTTCGTACTTAACACGCAACATCCAGAATCATAACATTTTTATATATATTAATTATTAGGGTAGCTCTATCCGTTCAGGATACTCAACGGTTCAATCTGACCCCAGTTCCTTATTAAGGTCCAGTCAGAGTTTTTGACATCCTTACAATTAATTCGGTTATAAATTATACATGGATAGGTTGCCAAGACCCTAGGTCAGATACATTTATACCGAAATATATATTCAATGGGGCAAGAACTCAATCGACGAAAAGCAGCTAAAAAGGCTCCAAAACGCTATTCGCGTGAGGATCATCATAATAATCGCTATAAAGATCTAACATGAAAGAGGTTCCTTTAACTTCAGAGCCAAAGGGTTGAAGAACACTGAAAATAAATTGGAAACCTGTCAATAATATTATTTTTTTATTAAAACACGACAAAATCCCATTTTTGCTCAATTTTACTGAAAAACTAATGATTTTCCAAAGATTTGCAACGAATTTGAAAGATTCATCAGCATAATGACATTAAAATTGACAATGGGATATAAGATATAGAAATCGAAATTTGGAAATCATTATAGTAACTATGGCTCTTTTTAACCGACCTAAAAAAAGGAGGAGGTTATCAATTCGGTTGTATCTTTTTTTTAATGTTTGTTACTCCAGAACTTTGCCATTTATAAATAAATTTGGTTTTTTATTTTATTTGAATGGATATGCTTACAGATTGGTTCCATTATAATCAAAATCCTGTTCTGATAATAGGATCCAAAAGAAAATGAGGGAACTCCTCAAATATTATCATATGAAGTAAAAAAATTACATGTTGGTTCAATTCCGATGACAATGCATTTTTTTAATGGTAAGCATGACCTGGTTCTACACCCTGGGTTGGCTCCCGACGAGGGAACTCCTCAAGAGTCAACAGCATAGACATGACATTTTGTATACTCATTCAGTGATAGTGCAGCCCGGTATAAGTTTCACCATGACCCCAGGGTTGGCTCTCGACGAGGGGACTCCTGAACGATGAACAGCACAGACAAAAAATTGTGTATATGCATTTAATTACCACAGCCCGTTCTAAGTTTCTCGAAGACAGGACTGCGACACCCACGGTTCGCTTCCAACGAGGGAACTCCGAGGCAGTCAACAACACAGCCACAAAATGTTGTATACGTATTAAATTATGATAGCCCGTTCTAAGTATCACCATGACATGGTTGCTACACTTATAAATCAAAATTGGAGTCGGTTTTTTTGTTTAAATTGTCTATTATGATATTTATCGATAACTCACTACATATTGTTTGTAAGATATAGAAGATTAATAATTTCTTATAAGATATTGAAAATTAAATAAAACTTTAGGTACATGTAATTTAAGACCTATTCTACTGGATTAAAACCATTTTGGAACTATCATATCTATCATATCAGAACTATCAAATTTGTAATCAAAATATTTTTGTATGTTTACCTTTTATTTGGATTTGGCGATGTGATGTTCTAGTAGACTGTATTACGAATTAATATTTCAGGAAAAACCGATTTGATACTGATCTACTTATGTAGGTACAACTTTTTTAGATTAAAGCTTTTATTACTGTGGAAAAAAACTGAATATAACAATAATTGAAAGTTGAACATATTAAAACGCCTTTTATCGTTAAACATTGTCTAAATATTTCTAAAAATAAAGGTGACCTACTAAAAATAAATGTTAATGTACAGAAACATATTTCTTAAAAAAAACTCATTAAAAAAAACTGTTTTCTTCCTTAGTTCCACAAAAAGAGTTAGCACAGGCGCGAACTTGAGGCCTCTTTGGCGGCGGCCAACGAGATCCTACGAAATTTATGGAATCGCCGTCAACCAGGCGCACTTGACCGCTCGGCCCAAGTCCGCGCGCCGGCCGGCGATTCCATAGTATCTCGCTGGCCGCCGCGCCGCGGCTAGACCGCAAGTGCACTTAAAGTAACGTCGGGCTGTCGCGAGCACCCATAATATATCATCGTTTACCAACTGTATGTACCAATTTGTATCTGTAAACCATCGATCGCCACTTGTTTTGAAATGTTACGATTATCGGTTCTAAGAACCCGATCTAAGAACTTAACTATAAATGGGAAAAAAACGCATTAAAGTTTTATTATATTCTTTTCTATTCGATTTTAATTTCTTGAAGTCAGTGCTGTGGTTGTGGGGATCTTGACCGAAAAAGCTATGTAATACGTAGCCATTAGACAAAAAAATTTAAACCTTTTATACGGGGTGTTTTTGCTACTGCACCGTGAATCTTTCGAAGGGTAACTCTGTAAAACCAAAAAAGATAAATGTTCATACTATTTTCTTTTATACTTTTCTTGAAAAGAAAACTGGATATTAGGTTTTTTTTAATAAAGTACATCATTTTACATATGAAACGGAGTTCAAAGCCACCTACAAGTTTTTTTTTATTTATTTCGACCTTTGCTTCTGTGAATAAAAATCTAAATATCCCAAAGCTGAACTTAAAAAATGGTTTTCTCGGTAACCAAGTTATAAATCAACAAAAAGTTGCAGATGACTTAGAACTTACTGTTTTACATAGAATATACTGCTTTACATAAAATGTCTTGATATTCAATAGTATATTTTTTCAGGAAAAAATCGTACCACATAATGTTTTACATACAGGCTTGCCCCTTGAAAGGTTTGTCTTCGAGTTGCGAATACGCCTTAAAGTCAAATATAACAACAGAAATCAGATTTACAGCGAATAGCGCAACATTCAAAACCATTACTTGTCAGCATAATGAATCTCTCGGAGAAAGTAATCATCATGCAAGTCATACATACCTAGTATATTAGATGCGTTTTTTTCGACTTTCGCTGGTAAATCTCAGTCTACTTTGCTCTGAATATTTCATCAAAGAGTTATGCGTTCAAGAGATAACACTTTCGTGTTAGTAAAATGATTACAAATCGTGAACTTATAAATGGTCTATTTTTGTAATTTGAAAAATCTTAGTTTGCAACATTTCTCATAACTTCCTATAGAACCGCAGCAATCTTACAAAGTTTTCACCTTAACCACCAACAAAAAAAGTTGTGCATTCGTGATATTATTTGTTTTGGGAGATTTGTCATGACGAAGAGAGTGGATTGGGCGGGGGGGGGGGGGGGGGTTCAGTGATTGGGGACAGTCTAGCCTCACCGTTTTGGTATACATACATCCAACATAAGCTTCAAGTGTCACCGAAGTCCCGGCTGGGCCCAGGGGAGATGGAAAGGCCGAAAGAGGGGCAGAATATAGCGCCGTCAATGGCTCGTCACGACTTGTACACATAGCCGCGCTAAGTAGCACGTATAGGCGTGGGGAAACTTTCTCGGATTATCGAATAACAATAAAATTATTGCCATAATTAGGATTACACTTTTTCAGGGAGTATTTAATAGAAAAAAGTCTGGTTTCCGAAAAAAAAAATAGAATTCGTATTTGCACCTATTTCCCACGTTTTGAAATAAAGGGATTCCAATAGTTATTTCTGGATAATATTTGTCTGTATGAGTGTCTGTGTTTGCGTTGTTCCCACAGTATCTCAGAAACTACACCACAAATTAGGACCTAATTTGATTTTATAATCTAGTGAGGGATTGCCAATAATTGGTTTTTAAATGGTGGCCTATTCAAAATTGAAAAAAAAATCAATCTGGTCATAGTTTTCTAGGAAATCCTTTTGTGTTGCAAAAGGATATTGAAATAAAATGAAGGATATTGCACTCCATTGAAATCCCTTTTGTGTTGCAAAAGGATATGCTCGATTTTTGAGATATATGGATGTGTTTTTGAGATATTTGTAATAGTGATCGTTCGTCGACGGTAAAGGGACCCATAAATATTCCTTAAGTACCTTAAGTATTCCTTAAGTAAGTCATTCAGTAAGTCATTCAAACAAAAAGCATATATCCTTAAGTAAGTCATTCAAAGATAAGCATTTCCCAATCCAAGCTTTGCCATATATATATATATATATGTATATATATATTATATATATATATATATATATATATATATATATATATATATATATATATATATATATATATATATATATATATATATATATATATATATATATATATATATATATATATATATATATATATATATATATATATATATATATATATATATATATATATATATATATATATATATATATATATATATATATATATATGTGTATATATATATATATATATATATATATATATATATATATATATATATATATATATATATATATATATATATATATATATATATATATATATATTATATATATATATATATATATATTTATATTTGATAAGGTTTTGTAAATAATCCGTTCATAGGATGATGATTCGCAGTAAAATAAAATTAGTAAAAGCTACTTGTATATATATATATAATATATATATATATATATATATATATATATATATATATATATATATATATATATATATATATATATATATATATATATATACATATATACATATATATATATATATGTACATATATATATATATATATATATATATATATATATATATATATATATATATATATATATATATATATATATATATATATATATATATATATATATATATATATATATATATATATAAATATATATATATATATATATATATATATATATATATATATATATATATATATATATATATATATATATATATATATATATATATATATGAAATGAAATGAAATGAAAAATACCTTTATTGTACTAACAAAAAAAATTACATGGGTAAAGAAAACTTAAATTCTATTTTAACTTAGTACAAACGGCGGGCTTATCGTTTCACGATTTCTTACAGCCAACCAAGTAATATTAAATAAAAGTATCAATACAGCTCACATACATAAACATATACACATAAATATACATATACATACATCCAAATATACATACATACATAAAAAATATAATTTATAATATAATATATGTATATTATAATAATAAATACATAGAAACTACAGATATAAATATATATATATATATATATATATATATATATATATATATATATATATATATATATATATATATATATATATATATATATATATATATATATATATATATATATATATATATATACAAGTAGCTTTTACTAATTTTATTTACTGCGAATCATCATCCTATGAACGGATTATTTACAAAACCTTATGAAATATAAATATATATATATAAATATATATATATATATATATATATATATATATATATATATATATATATATATATATATATATATATATATATATATATATATATATATATATATATATATATATATATATATATATATATATATATATATATATATATATATATATATATATATATATATATATATATATATATATATATATATATATATATATATATATATATATATATATATATATTGTAACGCACTTCGCGTTTTGTTTTCCGATTGCATTTCCACAATTTCCTTCCACAATATTCATTCACTTCAGCGATCGAGGGCGCGTCGTGTTCATTTTTTGACAGTTCCGACTTTTCGCGCAGCTGACCAATCAGAAGCGCATAGTGACGTGTGCGATGATTCGATGAGAATCGTTGCCAGAAACAAGGGACACGGTACGATGTTCGGAATATCGGCCAAAAGCGGTTAATTATTTAGTTATAGTTTTTGATTAGTCTTTTGGTCATAATTCCTAATTATTTTGTTAGCTCATAAATTTACATTCAGAATATTTTAATTATTCTCTGATGGATTGTGGAATGTAGATCGACAGCATTCGAAGGTCGTTGGTTCCTTTACGATTTTGGATTCCGGATTTTAAATTAAGGATAGTGCAATATGGGTAGGTATTTCATCCTAGTTTTCACTATAAATAAAAATCAATTTTATTATCACATGATTTTAATATTTTAATATAACGCAATTCAAATGTCGAATTTGATTTTAAAATCTCGCCCGTACCGCATAAGGGGTTTCCTTGCCGGGCCCGCCAAAAGTTTGGCGGTCTACCAGCCAAAAGATAATTTGGGTCATTTTGAATCCGACTTGATTCCGAACGAGATCCCGGGGAGTCTGTGTGTGATTTAGGACTATTACCTGGTGAGTTTGCTCGATGTTAGAACTATTAAGTGACTTTTATTTGGATCGTTTGACGATGTATCGGAAATCAACGACTGGACTGAGGCGATAGTCGCTGTTCCTTTCGATGATCCGTTTTCGTTCTTGGCGCGATCATATTGTAATGAAGCCTTTCTACGGCTGCAGGGATCTCCGCGGAGGATTTTGAAAACGGCCTTATTCTACGGTGGATTAATTCTACAGCGGCCTTATTCTTCGGTGGATCAATTCTACAGCGGCGGTTGTGATCTGCGCTGCGGATTGCTGACATTGACTACCGCCACATCGTGCTACGTCCACCTTCTCGCCCTTCGAGACGGACGTGATAATTGAATACTTGAACGTGATAATTGAACTGCCGCTTATCCATATCAACCGAGTCTCGTATCGTACCAGTACGATAGTTGCGAGGATCGTACCGTCCGCGCGCCGAACGGGGAACAGACGTCAGCCCTGGTGTTCGCCGTGGGAACTGCAGCTCAACGCGCGAAATTCAAACCCTTCCACTACCTGAACCATCAATTTATTGTGTTTTAATGTTTTAACCATTTTAGTTGTAAATTTTATCTATAATTGGAACAAGAACGGAGAGCCGACCCTGAGTTCTCCCCTCTCCGCTGACTAGCGTTTTTATTTATTATTGTTTTTACATCGTTTTTAAATTGTTCTATTTTATTATATTTTACATTTGATTTCCTTAAAGGCTTTTTTATATTCTTTTATTATTGATTTTGAATATCTTTTATCTGCATTTTGTGTATTTAGCTGCACGGACTTCTCCCGTGCAGAACGTAACGTTTCTTTTATGTAATAAAGAAATTCTGAAACTTTCTCTTCTTTTTTACATTTTTTATAGTTTCTATGGTTTCTATATATATATATATATAAAAAGATTTAAAATGTTACAATATATATATATATATATATATATATATATATATATATATATATATATATATATATATATATATATATATATATATATATATATATATATATATATATATATATATACATATATATATATATATATATATATATATATATATATATATATATATATGTATATATATATATATATATATATATATATATATATATATATATATATATATATATATATATATATATATATATATATATATATATATATATATATATATATATATATATATATATATATATATATATATATATAATATATATATATATATATATATATATATATATATATATATATATATATATATATATATATATATATATATATATATATATATATATATATATATATATATATATATATATATATATATATATATATATATAATATATATATATATATATATATATATATATATATATATATATATATATATATATATATATATATATATATATATATATTTATATATATATATATATATATATATATATATATATATATATATATATATATATATATGTATATATATATATATATATATATATATATATATATATATATATATATATATATATATATATATATATATATATATATATATATATATATATATATATATATATATATATATATATATATATATATATATATATATATATATATATATATATATATATATATATATATATATATATATATATATATATATATATATATATATATATATATATATATATATAT
>CALYMY010000631.1:0-22015 GCA_944548615.1 Micropterix aruncella | reverse complement strand
ATAATATTACAAAATGAGTTAGTTTATGTATCAAAAAGTTAAGTTAGGTAGGTATACACAATATTTTACTAATATAATAAAAAAAATACGGGAAAATAAACAACAGTAAATATTAACTCAGAATCTCTACGCAACATCTTTAAAATAATTAAAAAAGCAAATAAAAATGAAGCGACTGATTGATTATAAAAATCCATTATTTAACCAATAATAACGATTAAAAAAATATATTAGTGCCATCTATCGCATTTTTATATAGGCTGATTACATAACAGAAATAATACGGAGAGATTAGAATGCAATCTATTAGAGTATTTGAACATTAAATCGCCTAATTATTATGAATTGAAACCTGTATAGAAAATTAAAATTGGCATCTATGGAAATTGGCAATATGTTATAATATTAAATTGGCAATATGTTAATAATATTAAAAAATTAAGAGCTATGATTTAAAAATTCGTTTGGTATGATATTACTATTGGTGTATAAAGTTTCAGATTATAGCGGATAATATCTGATTCCAAACATCATATTGGGGCTCGAAGCGGTGGTTCCACCAATCTTTATATAAATATATTGTAATTGGGCAAAGTACCAATACAAATATTCATACAATATCTTCGTGTGGCAATCGGATATACTACCTACATCAAATATGCTTAGATGGCTTACCTTAAAATCCGGAAATAAGATGGTCAGGACACGGGGGCCACTTTCTTCATGTCCACACGAGATTGGTGGGTTTATAGATGCGGTGTTAGGATGAGCAATCCATTATTAATCACTCAAACGCGTTAGAATTTAAATAAAATGCGGTGCGATGTAACATTGACAGGAAGCCAGTATGAGAACAGAATTTTTCGTATTTTCGACAGTAGGATGGGGGTAGGAAATAAATAACCGGTATTTGGAATGATCTTAAGGCGCCTTCTCACAAATCTAATGCAGGCGTATAATCAATTACCACACAGAGCAACTGGCGCAAACAACTATTTTATTATGCGATTCGATACCGTATAGGAATATGTTTAGAACGCTCTCTAATTGGGATACTGTACTTAATAGAATATTAGTCAAGGTTGGGAACTAATAGTGCGATCTATACGTTGCGTTTCATAGAAAAATTCTAGTTGCCAAAACGTAGTTCGGCATTGAGCAATCTAATACATTATATAATCAATGGTTTAATGCAAATGATTTAATTTTATTTTTACACGACTGCCTAAAAAAGGAGTGTTATGTGTTTAGGATTCATGTATGTATGTTTTCCGTTTCTTTATTCCACTATAAAATCTAAAAGCTTGAATCATCGATTTAGAATTATGTGGCAATGTTAGAATCGTTATGTCACGCCGAGTGTCAAAGGGTACGTGCCGCAACTCCTTGCCCTCATATAAGGAGAAAGCAGTATTGCGGCCACCTGCCACAATATTGCGATGCCACTGGCACGGAACCGATCAGTGGTCGTTGGGGACCCAGGACTGTAAAAAGAGGTCCCCCCACTCGATCGCCGCTCGCCCTATTACGGGCAGCCAGGTCACCGCGGCGAGCCTCGATAGCCTCAGTTTGCACTTTTCCCACCGTTTAACTCTCCCTGTTCTAGCACCAATAAAACACACTTTTATCTGTTGAAAACCACGAGATATATTCAAAACTTACTTGCTAACAACGGCTCTAAACAATAAAGCAAAATATTAACCGCTACAAATATTAAATAATCGCTATACACAACAATGCAGAATATTAACCGCTACAAATATTAAATAATCGCTATACACAACAATGCAGAATATTAACCGCTATGCCAGTATCGACAATAAATGGTAAGACATATTATTACCTTAACATGTAAAAATACAAACAATGTTATTTATACTTGCTAGACGATAAACCAAATCAAATACAAATTCTTAGCCTAGCTTACTTCTAGGTTGGCATTCAAAAATGTCCACAATCTTATCACGACACACAATCACAAAAATGTCTTATTAAAGTTTATTTATCACCACTGTCGGTGTCGCAGCTTGCAGCTTGTAGGCCGACCCGCGTGTCCAACAGGCGGTCGGGCGATGGTGCTGCGGCGTGCTGCTGGCGGTGGCTTCCTTAGCCGACCGCGTGTTCGCCGCTCGTACTGGAGTGGCGTGTCGGCGGCTTGAAGCGACGCGGCGATGCTGCGGCGCGCTTAAGCTGACGACGGTTGACGGCAGGCACGTACTCGGCGCGGCGCGGCGCCCCCTTGGCCCGGCGCGGCGTGCGGCTGCGTGTCGTTCGTTTCGGCGCGACCGGCTCCCAGGCCGACGCGACGCGGCGTGTGTCGCGCGTTCCGGCGCGTCCGGCTCCCAGGCCGACGCGGCGCGGCGTGTGTCGCTCGTTCCGGCGCGACCGGCTCCCAGGCCGACGCGGCGCGGCGTGTGTCGCTCGTTCCGGCGCGACCGGCTCCCAGGCCGACGCGGCACGGCGTGGCGATGATCTCTCGCAACCGACACGCTAGTCGGTGCGGCGCGGCCACCACAACTGACACGCTGGTCGGTGTGGCGCGGCGCGGATCTGGCGCAACCGACACGCTGGTCGGTGCGGCGCGGCGTCCTCTGTCGCCGCGACTTCCTTCCGGCGCGACCGGCTCCCAGGCCGGCGCGGCCCGGCGTGGCGATGATCTCTCGCAACCGACACGCTAGTCGGTGCGGCGCGGCCACCACAACTGACACGCTGGTCGGTGTGGCGCGGCGCGGATCTGGCGCGACCGACTCGCTGGTCGGTGCGGCGCGGCGTCCTCTTGTCGCTGCGACTTCCCTGCGTGGCTCTCCACGCTATCGCCGACGCGTCCAACTTTGCCGGTTGGCGCGATGCGGCGTCTGGCGCAACCGACTCGCTGGTCGGTGCGGCGCGGCGACCTCTGTCGCGGCGGCTTCCCGGCGTGGCTCTCCACGCTATCGCCGACGCGTCCAACTCTGCCGGTTGGCGCGATGCGGCGTCTGGCGCAACCGACTCGCTGGTCGGTGCGGCGCGGCGAACGATTTCGCCGCGGCTTTGGCGTGGCGAAGCGCGCAAACACGCTTCGTTGGCCTGTTCCCGGACGCGGTGATCCGGCGTACCCGCTCTCCTCCCGCAGTCCGATGTGGCTCGGCTGCTTGCCCCGCAGGCGGTCCGCGTCGGTATTCGGCGGCGGCAAAAACGTCCACGTTTCTTTGGCCTCGCCCCGAAATACCGAGCAAATTACCTTCCACTGCGGCGATTCCCCTCCGGCTCCCGGCTGCTCCGTCGCTGCGTCGCTGCGTCGTCCTTCCCGTCGCTCCCGCTGGCGGCGCGGTCTGGCGGTCCGTTGCCAAGACCGAGGTCCCGAAGATCCGGCGACCTGAAGCGGCGAGGTCCAACTCACTTCCCCGAGTGGTTGGCTGGTCAGTCTTCTTGACTTCTTCCATGACGATTCTTCCACGACGACTTCTTCTTGCAGCACGACGACTTCTTCTTGCAGCGCGACGACTTCTTCCTGAGCGGCCGGGTGGCCACTTGTTGCCGGCACCCAGGCCGGAGAGCGAATGATTTGCTCCCCGCCCGGCGGCTATATTTATACCCCGGCTCTGGCTGCGCGCGCGCGGCCCGTTCTGCCGGCGGCCTCTGATTGGCCGGCGCTCGGCCTCGCGCTCGCCGATCTCTTTGTCTCCGTCTTTTCCGACTTTTCGCTTCTGCGATTCTATTTTTCGGTGTTTTGACGATGCATTCCTCTTCGGGCTTATTCTTTTTCGCTTTTGGAGAATTTTCTGCCGATTTTTCCTTTGGCGACTTCAATATATTTGCGCCCGATATGGGAATCTTGAGCGGGGCTTGTCCGTGTTGTTTTTTACTGCTTATTCCGTTTGTCGTTATATTTTTCCCTTCTTATTTGTGTGTAATACACCTCTGTTTAATTTTAAAACATTAATTTTTGCTTTTCGGTCGATGACGGCCTCGCTCGTGCCGCGACGTCTGCGAGGTCCGTCCCGTCGCACCTAAGCCCATACATTTTTGAGGAAAAATTACGCGGATGCTATGCCCGATTTCATCCTGACGAAAAACTGTGCGTTATTTTCGACAGTTTCGTCTTTTAGATTAATTATTATATTTCTGGCGGATCGCCCTTTCTTTTGCAGCTACAACACTTTGTTTAATTCACGAGATTAATTTTGTGATTCGATGGCTGGTGTTTTCGGCCGGGACGCGACGTCTGCGAGGTCCGTCCCGCCGCACCTAAGCTCATACATTTTGTAGGACAATTTACGCGGATGCTATGCCCTATTTCAGGTTGACGGAAACTGCACGTCGGCCTCGACAGCTTCCGCCTTTAAAATCCACTATTGGGTTTTTTGGCGGCTCGCCGTTTCTTCAGCGGCCGCAACATCCTCCCCCCCGACACGTCCCGTGTCTTCCTCTAATTTGACGGCACTTTCCTAATGGGCCGTCGGTAAATCCGGCCGTTCGCTGTCGGAGGTCGACTGCTCTCTCCATCCCGGCATCCTGGGTGTATGGCGGTGACGATTCCTCGATTCCTGTTTTATTGTGTTGGCTAGCCGGCTTCCTATCACGGCTGCCATCAACTCCATTCGTGGAATGGTTTGAGGTTTTAATGGTGCAACCTTTGCCTTGCTGGCGACGAATGATCTTCGCTTACTAAATAAGCGACCGCTGCGTACGCTGTTTCCGACGCGTCGCAGAAAATATGCAGACTGATGTCTGCTGCGTTGACTGGTCGGTACCACCTTGGTACCTGACATTCCCTTATGGAATCCAGTTTCTTCAACCATTTTAACCACTTCTGGTGCACTCTTTGGCTCAGCTCCTGGTCCCACTCTGTTTTGTCTCGCCAGACTTCTTGCAGTAAGGTCTTTGCCTTTACTGTGAATGGCGACAGAAGCCCGAGAGGGTCAAACACGCTCATGGCCCGGCTGAGCATTTCTCTTTTTGTGGGCCTTTTCTCTCCAGCCACTATTTCCCTGTTGACGCGTGGAAAAAATTTGTACTTCCATAAATACTTCGGCTTCTTTGCCAGGACCTCCTTGGCCCTCCTCCGACTCTGTTGCATGGTTTCTGCTTGCAACCGGACGTCGGGCTTACTTCTTTAGCATTTCACTTGCTTCTCGGCCGTTGTCGCCCTGTGGACTACGGCCGGCTCCTTTGTGGCTAATTCCTTTGCCACCGCTGTCCTTTTGGCTGCGGCGGACTTCATTGTGGCCGGTTCGTTGGCCGTTGCCGCCTACTGTGGGACGGACTTCTGGTTGACCGGTTCGTTGGTCGTTGCCGCCTACTGTGGGACGGACTTCTGGTTGACCGGTTCGTTGGTCGCTGCCGGCTTCTTTGCCACTGTAGGCTTTTTTGCAGCCGGTCTTGTCGCCGCCGTTGGCTCCTTAGCCGTGGCGGACTTCCGGGGCGATTGTACTTTTCGCCGGATCGCGTTCTTCTCGGCGGGATTGCTGTCCGTCTCGAGTTTGCGTCCTCTTTCTCTGTCGTCATGAGCGCTCCTGGCTCTGCGACTGACTTGTTGTACTTGCGGATGACCGGAGCGTGCTTGTCCGTGTCTACCTCGTACCCGGTGGCGATGTATCGCTTGCAACGATGAAGCACTTTCTCTTCTGCGGTGTGAGGGCCTCTCCCCCCCGTGGCGGCTCCTGCCGGCGACCACCATACTCGAAACTTCCATTCGGCTGATTCCGATGTGTGCTGCTTTGAGGCGGCAGGTAGGAGATGCGTGTCCAACGCCATCTTCCTTCTACCTCCGTTTTCTTCCTCCAGCAGCATTCCTCCGCTTTCCCGCTCGTTCTTGTGCGGTACGCTTTGGCGTTAGCGGGCTCTTTCATTGTGCGCTTGCGCTCCTTTGCGCCTTGCTCTTCAGTGGGCTCCATCGCTGAGTCCGCGAACACTATTTCCACATAATGCTCGTTTTCGTGGGCGGGCTCTTTCCTCAGCTTCGTCTCCAGGTTTCTTAACCGGCTAATGGCTTGTGCGCGGCTTGGAGGAAGCCTCTCTTCCTCTGAGCGCCAGAGTAGCCCCGTTTCCCACCGACCGTTGTCATATCGTGTCGTGGCGGCCATTGTCTGCACTGCGCGCTCGTGCCGTTTCTGGTGGTGCTGTCTCGCTACCACTCCCGCTTCTTCCGTTCGTAGGTGGTCCTTTACTATATCCTCGACGGATTCTTCCTTGAAGGTAGCGTGGAATACTTCTCCTTCTTGCCGGGCTGTCGTGTTTACATGCCCGCTTATAGTCCAGCCGAGCAGACTTCTCGTGGCTGTCGGCTGTCCTACGGGTCCCCAAACGATCTCTCTTGGAGCAATTAACCGGTAATTGTCCATCCCGATCAGGAGCGCAGTCTTTCCTTGGTACCTTGGAATGTTGATACCGTGCAAGTGAGTCCATTTCTCCCACTGGCTGTTGCTGCACTCCTGTTCGGGCGTTTGGAGATCTTCGATGGTTCTGACGGACGTCATTTTATACCAGTCGTCGCTTTGCTTGTTCCGTATTTCGAGGCTCATTATTCTTGAGTTCTCTTGGTGAGGGCCCGTAATGCTCTTTAAGGTAAGTGGGCTCTTTTTACCCTTCAATCCGACGTCCCTGGCCACGCTCTCTTTTAGTAGCGTGATGCTAGATCCTTCGTCGAGTAGGGCCAGCACTTCAACGCTGCCCTTCGGGCCCCTCACCGTGATTGGTATGACGCGCAACAAAAATGTTTTTTACTACTCAAATTCCTACCTTGTGTAGTGTGTACTGCTTTGCTGCTGTATGCCGTCCGCTGCTGCTGCTGCTTCCGCCATCCGCTGCGTCGATCTCCGCGTCGCGCTCTGCGCGCGCCGGTGATCGTGTCGCCTGTCTGTCGGCGACGAGTAGCGGGTGCGTCCTTCTTGCCGTGCGGCAGTCTGGCGGAGATTGTCGAGTCGCTTCCGCAGATTTTCCTGGCGCAGCTCCAACATCTCCTCTTTGATTCGCTGTCTCTCTCGGAGCTCACGCTGCGCTGCCTCCGCGAAGCGGCGTCGACATCTACTGTGCGGCGTCATGCCGGTCTCGCGACTGCAGAGGCTTCCCTCCCAATCGGCCGGTCTTTCCTCGGGCTCACCTTGCGACGTTGCGGCGTTTGCTTCATCCAAGTGAGGCGTGCTGTGCTGCGGGCGAGTTGCTGTTATGCGTGTCGCTGGCGTTAGCTGCTGCCTCGCAGGCGGGCCCATTGCCCCCTGAGGCGAGTTCCCGCGCCGCATCGCTGCCGTGCCACTCGTTGTCGCCTGTACTGTCGCTTCGGTGACCGTGTCGTCGTCTTTTGTCACGTTCGGATCCATGGTCCCGCTTTGGTAGCCGGTGGTCGTAGGCTCCTCCTCCCTTTGAGGGCCGTGCCGGCTTTTGCCGCTGCGAAGACTCATGTTTTATTGGTGCTAAGGAGAGTTACGGTAGTGCACTGGTGGCGATCCGGCTCGAAGGACCAGCTTATATTGCGGCCACCTGCCACAATATTGCGATGCCACTGGCACGGAACCGATCAGTGGTCGTTGGGGACCCAGGACTGTAAAAAGAGGTCCCCCCACTCGATCGCCGCTCGCCCTATTACGGGCAGCCAGGTCACCGCGGCGAGCCTCGATAGCCTCAGTTTGCACTTTTCCCACCGTTTAACTCTCCCTGTTCTAGCACCAATAAAACACACTTTTATCTGTTGAAAACCACGAGATATATTCAAAACTTACTTGCTAACAACGGCTCTAAACAATAAAGCAAAATATTAACCGCTACAAATATTAAATAATCGCTATACACAACAATGCAGAATATTAACCGCTACAAATATTAAATAATCGCTATACACAACAATGCAGAATATTAACCGCTATGCCAGTATCGACAATAAATGGTAAGACATATTATTACCTTAACATGTAAAAATACAAACAATGTTATTTATACTTGCTAGACGATAAACCAAATCAAATACAAATTCTTAGCCTAGCTTACTTCTAGGTTGGCATTCAAAAATGTCCACAATCTTATCACGACACACAATCACAAAAATGTCTTATTAAAGTTTATTTATCACCACTGTCGGTGTCGCAGCTTGCAGCTTGTAGGCCGACCCGCGTGTCCAACAGGCGGTCGGGCGATGGTGCTGCGGCGTGCTGCTGGCGGTGGCTTCCTTAGCCGACCGCGTGTTCGCCGCTCGTACTGGAGTGGCGTGTCGGCGGCTTGAAGCGACGCGGCGATGCTGCGGCGCGCTTAAGCTGACGACGGTTGACGGCAGGCACGTACTCGGCGCGGCGCGGCGCCCCCTTGGCCCGGCGCGGCGTGCGGCTGCGTGTCGTTCGTTTCGGCGCGACCGGCTCCCAGGCCGACGCGACGCGGCGTGTGTCGCGCGTTCCGGCGCGTCCGGCTCCCAGGCCGACGCGGCGCGGCGTGTGTCGCTCGTTCCGGCGCGACCGGCTCCCAGGCCGACGCGGCGCGGCGTGTGTCGCTCGTTCCGGCGCGACCGGCTCCCAGGCCGACGCGGCACGGCGTGGCGATGATCTCTCGCAACCGACACGCTAGTCGGTGCGGCGCGGCCACCACAACTGACACGCTGGTCGGTGTGGCGCGGCGCGGATCTGGCGCAACCGACACGCTGGTCGGTGCGGCGCGGCGTCCTCTGTCGCCGCGACTTCCTTCCGGCGCGACCGGCTCCCAGGCCGACGCGGCACGGCGTGGCGATGATCTCTCGCAACCGACACGCTAGTCGGTGCGGCGCGGCCACCACAACTGACACGCTGGTCGGTGTGGCGCGGCGCGGATCTGGCGCAACCGACACGCTGGTCGGTGCGGCGCGGCGTCCTCTGTCGCCGCGACTTCCTTCCGGCGCGACCGGCTCCCAGGCCGGCGCGGCCCGGCGTGGCGATGATCTCTCGCAACCGACACGCTAGTCGGTGCGGCGCGGCCACCACAACTGACACGCTGGTCGGTGTGGCGCGGCGCGGATCTGGCGCGACCGACTCGCTGGTCGGTGCGGCGCGGCGTCCTCTTGTCGCTGCGACTTCCCTGCGTGGCTCTCCACGCTATCGCCGACGCGTCCAACTTTGCCGGTTGGCGCGATGCGGCGTCTGGCGCAACCGACTCGCTGGTCGGTGCGGCGCGGCGACCTCTGTCGCGGCGGCTTCCCGGCGTGGCTCTCCACGCTATCGCCGACGCGTCCAACTCTGCCGGTTGGCGCGATGCGGCGTCTGGCGCAACCGACTCGCTGGTCGGTGCGGCGCGGCGAACGATTTCGCCGCGGCTTTGGCGTGGCGAAGCGCGCAAACACGCTTCGTTGGCCTGTTCCCGGACGCGGTGATCCGGCGTACCCGCTCTCCTCCCGCAGTCCGATGTGGCTCGGCTGCTTGCCCCGCAGGCGGTCCGCGTCGGTATTCGGCGGCGGCAAAAACGTCCACGTTTCTTTGGCCTCGCCCCGAAATACCGAGCAAATTACCTTCCACTGCGGCGATTCCCCTCCGGCTCCCGGCTGCTCCGTCGCTGCGTCGCTGCGTCGTCCTTCCCGTCGCTCCCGCTGGCGGCGCGGTCTGGCGGTCCGTTGCCAAGACCGAGGTCCCGAAGATCCGGCGACCTGAAGCGGCGAGGTCCAACTCACTTCCCCGAGTGGTTGGCTGGTCAGTCTTCTTGACTTCTTCCATGACGATTCTTCCACGACGACTTCTTCTTGCAGCACGACGACTTCTTCTTGCAGCGCGACGACTTCTTCCTGAGCGGCCGGGTGGCCACTTGTTGCCGGCACCCAGGCCGGAGAGCGAATGATTTGCTCCCCGCCCGGCGGCTATATTTATACCCCGGCTCTGGCTGCGCGCGCGCGGCCCGTTCTGCCGGCGGCCTCTGATTGGCCGGCGCTCGGCCTCGCGCTCGCCGATCTCTTTGTCTCCGTCTTTTCCGACTTTTCGCTTCTGCGATTCTATTTTTCGGTGTTTTGACGATGCATTCCTCTTCGGGCTTATTCTTTTTCGCTTTTGGAGAATTTTCTGCCGATTTTTCCTTTGGCGACTTCAATATATTTGCGCCCGATATGGGAATCTTGAGCGGGGCTTGTCCGTGTTGTTTTTTACTGCTTATTCCGTTTGTCGTTATATTTTTCCCTTCTTATTTGTGTGTAATACACCTCTGTTTAATTTTAAAACATTAATTTTTGCTTTTCGGTCGATGACGGCCTCGCTCGTGCCGCGACGTCTGCGAGGTCCGTCCCGTCGCACCTAAGCCCATACATTTTTGAGGAAAAATTACGCGGATGCTATGCCCGATTTCATCCTGACGAAAAACTGTGCGTTATTTTCGACAGTTTCGTCTTTTAGATTAATTATTATATTTCTGGCGGATCGCCCTTTCTTTTGCAGCTACAACACTTTGTTTAATTCACGAGATTAATTTTGTGATTCGATGGCTGGTGTTTTCGGCCGGGACGCGACGTCTGCGAGGTCCGTCCCGCCGCACCTAAGCTCATACATTTTGTAGGACAATTTACGCGGATGCTATGCCCTATTTCAGGTTGACGGAAACTGCACGTCGGCCTCGACAGCTTCCGCCTTTAAAATCCACTATTGGGTTTTTTGGCGGCTCGCCGTTTCTTCAGCGGCCGCAACAAGCAGCGTATTCAATATAAAGAGCCCTCTCCACCCTAGAACGGGCTAGTCCCAGTTGGGTGACAGAATCAAATAAGCAAAAGGTTAAGGTTTTGCCATTCGGTTCCTGTTATTTTTGTAAGCAAATCAATGTTTTATAGTAATTAGTAACAAAACCTTAACCTTTTGCTTATTTGATTCTGTCACCCAACTGGGACCTGCCCGTTCTAGGGTGGACAGGACTCTAATATTACAATCAATTTTGTAAGTTTTAGTAAAAAGCTAATAACACTAAATTGCCCTAATATGTGGTCTTCAAAAAAGTAATAACATTAATAATAATAATAAAAAAAAAATATTAAAAGATAATATAATAAATAAAATGCAAATCCATTATATAATCGGCAATAAAAATATTATATAAAATTCGTTTAAATAATATAAATAAAGTTATATGTGAGAAAAGAAAGAAACAGTCATTAATTAAATTTTATTATATTTATTTAGGTAAGGAACAGCATGAACTTAATTAGATACATAATTCTTAAAAAAACATGTTTTTATGCCGATTATAACTTACACCGTTCGAAATTATTTGAAAAATATTTTACAAACTAAATTATGAGACAAAAAATACAATACATCCGTAAATATTTATTAGTTGAGAGAAAATGGATCCATACCGCGCGGAAATAAACGACAGTCCTCCCGATGCATTTGAAGATAGATGGCCAATGTAACTTTGCCGAAAATGTAACTTTGCCGGGAGAACTCATTGTCCAAGTCCAAGCGGCAAGACTCATCTCCACCAACCAAAAAATGTCAAATGACCGCAAAAGTTGTAGAGTTAATCGCAAACATATAAATCATACTTATACAAAATAAATTCAAAATAAGTAAATTGGAATACATATATAAGTTATATTATATTTATACATACATAGTACAAATCAATAATTACTGGCAGTTGTCGCTGCAGCTTCAAGGGCGGTTCGTACTGCCGATTTGAAGCTAATTTTGTTTCTACTATAAATGTCAAGCCCTGTGAATTTATCATTATACATACGTGGCAATCGGTTGAAGCATTGAATTGCGCGTGTAGTTAGAATATAGTCTCGGGGGCTCGAATAATTTTCTCGGGGGCTCGACTATGTAATATATGTTAAGTAATGTAAAATTAAATATAAAAATACCTAATCAAAAAAAGTACAATTCATTGTCAAAATAATATATAACAAAGTCAAAGTTAATTATTACTCTAGACCAAATATTACCAATTTCAAAAAACCGTTTTTGGTTCTTACGAACTTATGACACGACTGCCCTTAAAAAAAAAGGTTTGTGTTTAGGATTCATGTATGGTATGTATGTTTTCCGTTTCTTTATTCCACTATAACTTCTACATAATTAAAACGATTTAGAAATGTGGGGTATCGTTAGAATCGTTATGTCATCCCGAGTTTCATGTGGTAACTAAAATGCTCAAATGTCAAATAAATAATTATCTAAATTACCAAATGTAAATAAATTGGAATAAATATATCGGGTATAATATCAAATGGAAAGTCTGATAATGTACATTTCAAAAATATATATGTATATATACAGATAAGTACACAAACCATATCATAATAAACCTTTTTATTACGTGAGCACCGAAGGCAACCGACTAAAGTGCGGCGGCGGCGCAGCGGCGCGCGATCGTTTCAAGATCGCAGGGCATGGGACAAACTTTATTCTCTTACAAAACGTTCTTTTCAGCGCGAGCAATGTTTTACCATATAATAATGTGAAATACAACAGTGTTTTAATGTTTTAAATTATTGTTCTTGTTACAAAGTTAAGTAAAGACTTATGCCTTCAAAACCCTGCTAATCGCTGTTTTCGGTTGTCGATGCTGCCCAATCCAGTGCTCAAACCGTAGTAAAATAGACTCTTGAAGTAGGTATATTGTGATAATTCATTTCATAAGCATTCAAGTAGTCTTGTTTGTAATATTTGTTTGCGCGTTGGTTTAGCACTGATGTATCCATGAATACTTTCAAGGCTTTTTGCACTGCTCGTTCGGAGTCGATTGTTTTCCCCTATAACGAGGACAATAATAAATATTAAATACAAACGGAGCTGCCATGGAATTCACCGACCGGAGTCGGGCCCATCATAATAGTATTTTTTACACTTCTTGGGGGTGAGCAGTGGATTACTTACGAACCGGCTGTGGTAGGTTTAGGACAGCTGTCTTGCCACATGTGAGCGGTCACCTTGCCACCCATTCACTCCCCCTTCGAAGCCATAGAATTTGAGATGCGCAAATCGCAGTTTTAGATAATTTTTCTAAGAAAGAGTTGATTATTTTTCTGGAAAGGCCAAGATCTTTAAAGAGGTGAAATAGAGATTTAGCTGGCAGGCCACGAGCGCCAACTTCCACCGCGTGAAGGTGAACAGTGAAGCCGTTCCGGGTTACGGCATTTGCAAGATCATGGTATTTATTTAATTTGTACTCGTGGTCTTTGGGATATTTGATTCCCATGGAACAGTTAATTCTACAATAAGAGCCACCTTCCGAGATAGAGAGTAAAGAGTTATATCTGGACCGAGGGCTGTGCATCCGAGACTTTCAGGGAATTTATACTGCTTAGAGACCGAATCAACCTCCAGAATCCAATCTGTAGCTTTCTCGATTATTGAGAAAGGTTTTGTAGTTAAATGTTTTTTGCCTTTAGAGCCATCCCGCACAAACTGTATTGGGGGTTTGGAGGATACTGTCAAACCCTTGTTGGCATGAGCCACTGAGAGACTAATTACCTCGCGAATAACAGCGAGAACTTTGTCATGGCGGTAAGTGTACCGTCCTTGATCTAAGGCCACCTTGCAGCCAGCTAGAATGTGTCTAGCTGTGCAAGGGGTATTGCTACAGAGGGGACAAGAACTATCCTCGGCAAAGCTCCAACGAGCGAGGTTACTGGGGTCTGGAAGTGTATGCTGAAAGGCATTCAAATAAAATTTCAGCATCTCTGGCGTCCAGTCATAGAGCATTACCTTCCAGTGCATTGGAGGCGGAATGCAAAAGTCCCCAATTGTTGTCCAATCATTCTGGCATTGAAGAATGAGAATTAAAAAACACGACTTTACAAGAAGTGAACTACTTAATTATTAAAAACAATTTTTTCTTGCAAAAAAGCACGTTTGTATAAAGTTCTTCGTCGAAACAATCTTCGTGGACCTAACCAGGCTGAGGAAGAGGAAGAAGAAGATTGACATTTGGACATTTGGACAACTACTTACTTAATATTTGGACAGTTCAGGAACCCTATCAAACTCGGGATGACATATTGATTCTAACAATACCACACACTTCTAAATCGGTTCAAGCGTTTACAAGTTATAAGGGAATAAAAAGACAGGAAAAACATAGAAACACGAATCTTGAACAAATTACACTCCTTTTTGTTAGTCAGTCGTGTAAAAAACTAAAAGACGGAAAAAGTGAAAATGTATGAAATCGAAGACTATCGCGGTTGTTTCACGTTATAAGATTAATTGACTGCTTGAAGTTTGTCGTGCCCGATTTTTCGTGATGTAGAACCGTCGTGCAATGTCTACCCTGGACAACGGCGGTTTCAACATCGCTGAAATTTCTGGTGTTACAAACTTGACGCGGTAAATTCGTTTAAATCTTATATATAAAGTGTAAATCTGTTGGAGCAAGGTCTGGCGATTACGGTGGGTGAAAAAGTATTCCAGTCGGGACTCCTGATCTTTGAGAATGTTTGCTGTGTGTGGTAGTGCGTGGCGAAGAGTGATCGCCCAGGCTCGGTTGTTTAATCGTTGGTCTCTCCATCAGGGGGTAACTAAGCCGGTCCAGCCGGTGCGGCGCACCTGGGACCACGATAGTTCGAAATCCTAAAAAATCGAACTTCCGTTACGATTGACGTTCGATCTAACTTTGCCGGGAAGCAAAGGAAGCCGAAAAATTGGATGTCTCAAAACTGTTCGATGATTTTGCAGATTACAAATGAAGACAAAAACCATTCTAGAAATGTATTTGCTCATATTTTTATTAATATATATATATATATATATATATATATATATATATATATATATATATATATATATATATATATATATATATATATATATATATATATATATATATATATATATATATATATATATATATATATATATATATATATATATATATATATATATATATATATATATATATATATAAATATATATATATATATATATATATATATATAATATATATATATAATATTTGATTGTAAATGTGTAAATTATTATTTTTTCAAATTGAAAATTATGTTTATTACTAAATAAATGAAATGATAGAATAATGAAAGGGCACTTATCTGGTCTGTGGTGACCAGGAGTGACTCCACGCCTTTTTCTTCTCTTCTTTCAGTATTTGCTAGGTGTTTCCTGCTGTGGTATTGGAACCTGATCAAAATGGCTTCCTACTGTCTCCTACAGCGGCAACACAACAATGCGAGACGAGAATGAATGCTGGAAAATAATAGGCGATTAGTGTTTCTTAAATAATAATGATTGTTATAAAATGTATATCAATATTTCGGCTATATATATATATATATATATATATATATATATATATATATATATATATATATATATATATATATATATATATATATATATATATATATATATATATATATATATATATATATATATATATATATATATATATATATATATATATATATATATATATATATATATATATATTTATCCTTTCTCGTAATATGTTGATCATGCGAGATTTTACAGACTATGTTGATCCACCTTTGCGGCCCTTTTTCTCAGTTTTGCTCCATCTTAACTGCAACGTATATTCATATCATTCATATACTCGTCCCTGTTGCCAATTCGCTCTATTCAAAACTCATTGTATTCGTCATGATTTTTCAACATTTTTATGGTCAACTAACCGTTTAAAATTTTATATTCGTCAACATTATGTTGATCCGAGATATATGAATTTTTTATCGTATTTATGAACTTTTGTTGATCCCAGTTATATCATTTCGCCCAATTAATGAACGTTTGTTGATCAAGCCCATGTGGCCGCGCGTCTTTATGAACGCGTATTTATGAACTTTTATTGATCACAATTATATAATATCGTCGAATTCATGAACTTTTGTTGATCATGCCCATCTGTCGCTACCCACGTGACCGCCCTTCACGGAGTTTCCCCACTCCTGGCATCTTAGCTTTGCTTCGATTGGTTGCAAAATTTACTGTGCGTGTGTTAGTACGTTGTGTTAGCAAAGGTGTGTGTTTATGTGTGCACATGATAACTCGAAAATGCGTAGTCTAATTTTAATAATTCTCTCGCTAATAGGTTTTATTTCTTATTTAGAAGAACTTTAGATTTAGGGTTCCATATCTACGCCAAAAATGGGAGCTTTCATACGAACGGACCTTTAGAAATGTTTGTGAGTAGGTACAGTAATTCAAGGAGGCATTGTCCGATTTCAAAAATTCTTTCGGTAATAGGTTCTTTCAGTCAATGGGAAGAATTGACTAGATTTAGACATAGCTGCGATAGAAATGGGACCTATCATAAAAACAGATCACTTTGAAATCATAATATAGCCGTGCCTTTAAAAATCTTTCGCCAATAGTTTTTATTCATCAATCCCCGGAATTGATTAGATTTAGGGTACCTATGACGGGAATGTGAGCTGCCATACTAATTCTTTGAAATGTTTTTGCACGATGGCTCTTGAATACGTTGTCTGATTTCCAAAACTCATTCGTAAATAGGTTTAAGGGAAATGATTAGATCTAGAGTTCCGTATTTATGATAGAAATAGGTGCTGCAATACAAACCGACCACTTTGACATGTCTCCTTCTCCGATTTCAAAAATTCTTTCCTAAATGGATTTTATTCGTAGATTGAAGAACAGAGTAGATTTAGGGTTCCGTACCTACACTTTCAGAAAATATTGTACTCTGATGAAATATCGTACTTTCCAAATATATAAAATTTTTTTGCTTCTTTTGGAATTTAATGCTCCAGTTCCCTCATTGACGCAGCAGGCGGACTCGAGAGCTATTGCGAAGCTTGTTACGGCAGATGAAACTCGGCGTACCTAGCTATATTGAATGACTAAGTATTATTATCAAATTATATGTTATTTAAATAACTGTTATAGAAAAAAAGTAGATTTTTCGCGTATCAATTTTATTTTGCTCACCATTGCTTGATAATGTAAACAGAGTGTATCTGAAATCAAAGTTGAATGGCAAAAACACCTACCGTTTTTTGGGCGATCTTCAGTTGTGAATAGTGAATATAAGCGCAGCTTATAACCCATATGGAAGCCAAAAATTCGTTGTGAGTGTGCAAGATAACTCAAAAACGCGATGTTCGATTTCAAAAATTCTTTCTCTAATATACTTTATTCATTATTGGGTAGAGATGAGTAGATTTAGAGTTCCGCTCATTTGATAGAAATGGAAGCTGTCCTATAAACGGACCTCTTTGAAATCAGATTTTCAGTCGTACGATCAAGGCAAGTCGGGCGGAGGTGAGAATGAGTAGCGTAAGTCCGGGCAGTAGGATGAGGAAATAACAAACTTCCATAAAATATTGTACTTTTAACAATTTAGTACTAACCTACATAATAATCGTACTTTTTAAAAATATCGTACTATAAATATATAGTAGTTAGTTAAATAAAAGGTACTTTTATAAAATATCGTAATTTAAAAAAATCTATAAATCGTAGGTGGACCATCTCAAAGCATGAATAAATTAAGTAAACGCATTTTTTCTTCACCGCTGCCGTTTGACAGAACGTGCCGTGCAGCAGAGCAGGCAGGGACGCACTGGGCTAACTTTCACTAGATATTGCGAGGCTTATTACGCGAGATGGTCTGACGTACATTTATCTATAGTCTGTTTATTATTTGTTGAGCCTTCCCAAGGGCGATTCGGTATGAGGTGCAATGTATGGCCGGAGACAGGTATGAGTGGAACAGGTATTAGTGGGACAGCGCTTGGGAAAGATAGAGAGCAGGCCTTCTAAGGTAGACAAATTGTCGAATTGAGGTGTACTTAAACGGTAATTGTATCTACGGATAGGTGGTGCGATTCTTGTATATTTTTTATTCTTGCATTTCAAAGATGACGATGAAACTTACATTTCTGTGTACTTATTTATAGATATGCAATAATACATACGACAGCAGATACGAAATTTTGTATACCCATTAAATTATGATAGCCCGTTCTAAATTTACCATGAAATGGCTGCTGCACTTACAAAAAAAACGGTTGTGTCACCCCAACACTTTTCTGTCAAGTAGCCAGGAACTTAATTCATCTAAATATATCATAAAACCTACCACAACCCCCTTTCCCCCACCCTCAACCTAGCGCCACCCTTTAACCCTCGAAAATCAAAATCGAAATCGACTTCGACTTCAACTTCGAATTTTCGAAGTTTAGACTTTTCGACCTTCGACTTTACAACTTTTCGACTTTTTGACTTTCGAATTCTGACTTTTAAAATTTTCGACTTTTCGTCGGGAGCCAACCCAGGATACATCAGCCATGTCATGGTGAAACATGGAAGTTGCTATCATAATTGAGAACGTACACAAAATTATGGGTCTCTGCTGTTGACCGTTGAGAAGTTTTCTCGTCGGGAGCCAACCCAGGGTACATCAGCCATGTCATGTTGAAACTTGGAAGTTGCTATCATAATTGAATGCGTACAAAAAAATTTGGGTCTCTGCTGTTGACCGTCGAGGAGTTCCCTCGTCGGGAGCCAACCCAGGGTACATCAGCCATGTCACGGTGAAATATGAAAGCTGCTATCATAATTGAATGCTTGCACAAAATTTTGGGCCTCTGCTGTTGACCGTTGAGGAGTTTCCTCTTCGAAAGCCAACCCAGGGTACATCAGCCATGTCATGATGAAATATGGAAGTTGCTATCATAATTGAATGCGTACAAACATTTTTGGGTCTGTGCTGTTAACCGTCGAGGAGTTCCCTCGTCGGGAGCCAACCCAGGGTACATCAGTCATGTAACGGTAAAACATGAAAGCGGCTATCATAATTTAATGCTTGCACAAAATTTTGGGCCTCTGCTGTTGACCGTTGGGGAATTTCCTCTTCGAAAGCTAACCCAGGGTACATCAGCCATGTCATGGTGAAACTTGGAAGTTGCTATCATAATTTAATGCGTACACAAAATTTTGGGTTTCTGCTGTTGACCGTCGAGGAGCTCCATCGTCGGGAGTCAACCCAGGGTACATCACCCATGTCACGGTGAAACATGCAAGCTGCTATCATAATTGAGAGCGTACACAAAATTTCGGTCTCTGCTGTTGACCGTTGAGGAGTTTTCTCGTCGGGAGCCAACCCAAGGTACATCAGCCATGTCACGGTGAAATATGAAAGCTGCTATCATAATTGAAAGCTTGCACAAAATTTTGGGCCTCTGGTGTTGACCGTTGAGGAGTTTCCTCTTCGAAAGCCAACCCAGGGTACATCAGCCATGTCATGATGAAACATGGAAGTTGCTATCATAATTGAATGCGTACAAAAATTTTTGGGTCTGTGCTGTTAACCGTCGAGGAGTTCCCTCGTCGGGAGCCAACCCAGGGTACATCAGCCATGTCACGGTGAAATATGAAAGCTGCTATCATAATTAAATGCTTGCACAAAATTTTGGGCCTCTGCGTTGACCGTTGAGGAGTTTCCTCTTCGAAAGCCAACCCAGGGTACATCAGCCATGTCATGATGAAACATGGAAGTTGCTATCATAATTGAGTGCGTACAAAAATTTTTGGGTCTGTGCTGTTAACCGTCGAGGAGTTCCCTCGTCGGGAGCCAACCCAGGGTACATCAGCCATGTCGCGGTGAAATATGAAAGCTGTCATAATTGAATGCTTGCACAAAATTTTGGGCCTCTGCTGTTGACCGTTGAGGAGTTTCCTTTTCGAAAGCTAACCCAGGGTACATCAGCCCATGATGAAACATGGAAGTTGCTATCATAATTGAATGCGTACAAAAATTTTTGGGTCTCTGCTGTTAACCGTCGAGGAGTTCCCTCGTCGGGAGCCAACCCAGGGTACATCAGCCATGTCACGGTAAAACATGAAAGCGGCTATCATAATTGAATGCTTGCACAAAATTTTTGGCCTCTGCTGTTGACCGTTGAGGAATTTCCTCTTCGAAAGCTAACCCAGGGTACATCAGCCATGTCAAGGTGAAACTTGGAAATTGCTATCATAATTGAATGCGTACACAAAATTTTGGGTTTCTGCTGTTGACCGTCGAGGAGTTCCCTCGTCGGGAGACAACCCAGGGTGCATCAGCCATGTCACGGTGAAACATGAAAACTGCTATCATAATTGAATGCTTACACAAAATTTTGGGCCTCTGCTGTTGACCGTTGAGGAGTTTCCTCTTCAGAAGCTAACCCAGGGTACATCAACCATGTCATGGTGAAACATGGAAGTTGCTGTCATAATTGAGAAGGTACACAAAATTTTGGGTCGCTGTTGTTGACCGTTGAGGAGTTCTCTCGTCGGGAGCCAACCCAGGGTACATCGCTATGTCATGGTGAAACATGGAAGTTGCTATCATAATTGAGAACATACACAAAATTTTGGGTCTCTGCTGTTATCCGTCGAGGAGTTCCCTCGTCGGGAGCCAACCCAGGGTACATCAGCAATGTCACGGTAAAACATGAAAACTGCTATCATAATTGAATGCTTGCACAAAAATTTTGGGCTCTGCTGTTGACCGTTGAGGAGTTCTCTCGTCGGGAGCCAACCCAGGCCCGGTGAAACTTGGAAGTTGCTATCATAAATGAATTCCTATACAAAATTTTGGGTCTCTGCTGTTGACCGTTGAGAAGTTACTTCGTCGGGAGCCAACCCTGAGTGGACGGATTTCAACCACAATCTTTTCAGCTCATGCCATGACCAAATGATGTATTTATGCCAAATTTCAGCTAAATCGGATGAAGCGTTACGTCGCTATCGTCGGAGAATATGAAACGAAGACGGGTATAAAATTACATATTATATTTTAGTTCCATATATAAATGTGAAAAGCGGTATATTTCTCTCGTCATGAAGAGCTTTCATCATATTATTACAAGTCCATATTCGCGATTTGTGACAGTACGCTCTGATTGGTCCATTTGAATTGGATCAACAAAATACAAAGAGTGATCTGTATAAATGATGCTAAAATTGGGCGGGGCTTACCGATTTCACTTGTTGATCCGATCGGATCAACGTATGTATTGGGGTTGAAGTATTGGATCAACAAATCATGTCCGGATCAACAAATGCAAACGGATCAACAAAAACCTGGTGTAGAGTCGCGCAAGATCAACAAAGTACGTGAAGGGATAACTATATATATATATATATATATATATATATATATATATATATATATATATATATATATATATATGTATATATATATATATATATATATATATATATATATATATATATATATATATATATATATATATATATATATATATATATATATATATATATATATATATATATATATATATATATATATATATATATATATATATATATATATATATATATATATATATATATATATATATATATATATATATATATATATATATATATATATATATATATATATATATATATATATATATATATATATATATATATATATATATATATATATATATATATATATATATATATATATATATATATATATTTGATAAGGTTTGTAAAGAAATCCGTTTATAGGATGATGTTTTTATTTAATATAAAATTAGTGAAAGCTACTTAAAAAGTAGCGAAGGAAATCCCAGCTTGTATTGGGAAATGCTTATGTTTGAATGAGATATACTTACGGATGTGCACGACTTTCGGCGGTGCAATGTAAGTTTAAAGGTCCTTTTGCAGTCGACTAACGATCACTATTCTTCCATATATCTCATAAATAGGGCTTATCCTTATGCAACACAAAATGCCTTCAATTGAGACGAATTAAGCGAAAAAATAAATAACAATATTATACTGTTTTCTACAATATTTCTTTACAATTTTTTAATATTATACAATTTTATATAGGTTTACCCTATTTTTATAACATTATACAATCTTTATTATAAACTCCTCTGCCAGAAATTAAGATTGAAGTTTCTTCTTTCATTTCATTGAGCATATGGAGGTTTTTTTATTTTTATTTCGATTTAATGACTCTTTGATAACAAACTCAGCCAATTGTATCATATTTTAAATGTTGGTAGCATTCAATTTGAATTATTTCTTAATGTCACTTTCACTTATAAAACGGCTTTGCCGAATTGATCAATAGTTTAATTTTTTATTTTTTCGCTTAATTCGTC
>CALYMY010000630.1:0-22104 GCA_944548615.1 Micropterix aruncella | reverse complement strand
TAAATATATATATAAAAAAATAAAAACACGATTGCCGTTACAGGAAGAGGTATTGCATTTATAATTATCTTTATTACAGTTTATAATTAAATATTTGTGGTTTATGTATTTATATAGATATATGCATATTTCCGGAATATCCTCAATCAGACCTTTCTTTTGACACTAAACTCGACATTTTTATGTTAATTTATTGTTATTTGGACATTTAGACCTTTAGACAACTACTTACTTGATATTTGGACAGTTAAGGTACCCTATCACATTCAGCATGACATTACGATTCTAACATTACCACACACTTCTAAATCAGTTTAAGCGTAATGAAGTTTTATATAAACATACATAGATGAACCCTGAACACATCACTCCACTTTTGTTAGGCAGTCGTATAATAAAAGGGCAGATTCATATCCTGTTTTGAAAATAAAAGAAGGCAAATACTCAAGGCGAGAGTGGAGCTGCAGATTGAACCTTCAGAGCTTGAGATTACTGGAAGATCTGTAGGTTATGGTGACACATCAATAAAAGATAAATGTAAGAATTCCCAACATTGTTTACACTTTTCGAGATCGTCGTTTTACCGACGTGACGCATTCTGATCGCTCCGCCGGCGATGAGCAATAAAATTGCCCATTGTATTGCCGGTCCACAAACACAGTGTCGCACGGAGGCCGACACTACTTAAATATGGACTCCCCATATTCACATTTTACGACCTCACCGCATACAATAGACTGCAACCAAACATGGCTGCCGGATCTTATTTCGAATTTTTGTAAGTGGTCGTTATCCTTTACTGCTCGATGGCCTACCGCAGGATCTGTGAGAGTTGACCTATGTGGTAGAAAGCGGAATTCGTGCTGTCACTTATTTTTTCTTCAACCAAAAACATGTCATTTGTCTCGAGAATAATTTCATATGACACAACTCTTCTATTCAAACTATACAATTCTTTACAAAGTACTTAAAAGTGGTATTTTATCAGAAATCGTTATATTAGAGGATAGTCACATTTTGTCTATCACAATTATGTCTTTATACATCACATATGTCTTTTAAGAAGTTCTTAAAAATACTCTCTCCGCTTGTTAAATAATAGTATTTAACACTTAATAAATATATTATCAAGCTTTCTCGTCGTCTTTCCCTATACACTTATACAGGTTCTAGGGTAAGAACGCCGATTTTCTTAATCTAGGATTTCTCAATTGATTGATCTAAAAACTTTAGGGTTAGGCAAAAGACTCTACACGTTTGAGCCTACAACTCTACTACTCTACACGTTTGAGCTAAGAAAAGGTAATTCTCTACTTCTACTCAAAACTGCTACTAACCCAGGCTGCCGGGCTTTGCCTGGATGTAATGTGGTCTGCGCAGAATCAGGTTAGATCCCAGGTCTAGTAAGTTGGAACCTTCCTTTCTGGCGCCCAGGGTGAGTCCACAAAATCATCCTCAACATCCTACTTCCACACCTTACGACAACCAACTCGAGGGGTCGGTTCTTCCCTGTTTTTGCCTGGAAGCACCTCGGTTTACCACTCACTCTCAGAACTACAGAGGGGCACCCGTTGCAGTTTGCCATTCTTCATAACAATCCTTTTACCTTTCATAACCTCCAATCGAGATCAGATTGTACGTTTTGGATTTATTCGCCTCGAAGACTAAGGACGATTCTCAACTAGCCGGATCGACTTCTAACGGTTTGTGACTTCTCTTTTTGTAATTTCTTGACCCGCATACTCGGGCGTCTTTGGCAACTGTCCGTCCGCCGTCGCTGCGAGTCCGTTAGCCGCCCGCAGGTTCCTAATATTTTCGCGGAGTCGCGAACTGCAATTTGTTTATTGTTTTGCCGTGGCGCTAGTGTCAGTAGGACATGGGAACCGTGTCGAAACCTACGGCTAAAGCTCGACGCCGCTAACACTTTCACTGCTAGACGTCGTTAAAAAGCGTACCTCACTACCTATCGCACACGAAGGTCATTTGTTACCTATCACCTCTACCGCGGAAATGGTTTTGGCAATTAAAGCTTTCTTTGTATTAGTGGCAGTTGATAGTGTGAGACGATGCTATAAATATTACATGACTGGGTCTTATCCAAAATTTTGAAGAAACCGACGAATCAGAAGTAAATATCACTAAATAAAACGTAAATAAAGAAACTAAAAGATGCCTTTGGATAAGTCTGATACCTACTTTGGAAATCAAATTGTTAAGATATTCATTACTGGAAACTCTTATGTAGGATATTCTTTATTATGGTCATAATAGAATAGTCTGTTCTACTTCAATCGCTAATTCTTTTAATAGTTTTACTCATGTTTGTCTTAGAGCTTCATCTCTTATAACAGCATGCAGATTGCGTCAGATTCCAAGAAAATAATAAAAAAATAGCATATAATTTCGAAATCCATAACGTCCATGACAAACGGTTTTACAACGACACCATATCCGTACCAACCAATCAGAGCAAAGAAATCGTCGGTAAACTGTCATGGCGCTTAATAGCGAATCTTTTAGCTCTTCTGAGTTTTTGGTGTCGTCACAGCTTAAAGTCAGTAACAAAGCAGTCAGATCCTAGACTCCATTAACAAAACCCGCCAGATCCAAATTTGATTATCAAAACCAGCATATCCTTTTGTCAGACGTTAATAATATGCTTATTTTTCTTCTTAATCTATTTTTTTTAATATGCACTAATAATTTTAATTTCTTAAATTTATGACATTAATATTTATTATGTAACTCTTATTAACAGAATATTGATACTACTGTAAAATAGACCTATCTGGATTAGTCGGAGTTTGAAATTAGACGAAACCAGTATCTGTCCTCTTTCGACTATTAAGTTCTCTTTCTAATGACTAGTTCCTCGCGGGTTCTCGTTTAATTTCATACTACCATTAGATTATTTTTCCGATATTGCTCTCCGCTACTTACGAATATTACGTAACTCTATTTAAAAACGAAAGTTACACTTTCACCAAGTCTTACAACAACCGGCCGTTATTGGTGTGATAATTATAAGGCCGAGGATGCTCCAACACCACTCCAATACTTCGCGATTGGTATAATAAATGTCTAACCGTTTATTAATATTATCGAATTCGCCTGCCGCGGGCACGCCCCTTGCGAACGTTACGCTGTCGAATGCTCGATCAACCAATTCGCTGAAATTGATATTAGATTTAAATTGGTTTTCAATGGCTGGTTTGCTTCGACAGGTTTTATATCACCGGCGGCGCTTTAAGAGGCTATTTCGTAAGCGAAATTTGGTTCTTTATCAGCATCGATATTCGCGCCCTGATCATTTTCTATATCCTCTACATTAGCAGTTCCCAACCTTTTCGAGGTTAGACCCATAAAGGTTATAAGGCAAATACCCCAAAAAAAAAATTATAGCTACTTTAGTTTTATAAACTAACTAGCTACTACATTTTTTTAAATTACAAAAACAAATAATAATTTTATTTAATTTTAGTCATTTAATATTAAATAATGAAAACACGTTTTCTAGCATATTTTATTTAATGAGAAAGTCAGTGAGACGGTTGATATTGCTTAGTTCCAACAATTTATTAAATATTCGGTGCAGTTTCGGCCAATACGTGCGCTAAGTTCAATCGGTTCCTTCCTTTTGTTTTCTGTTTCTGTCACCATTGTCGAAAATCCTATCGTATACTTGTAAGTTGTGGGAAATTGTATCAGTATCAAGGCTTTCTCCGAAAATAATATCTTTCCGCCACCAAACTTTCGTTAGAATGTTGCTGGTTGTGGATTTTCGAAAGCTATTTTCAGTGTTTCTAATTTTCAATATTCTCTAAATATATCTTCGCGAAGTCCAAGGAAATGTGGTTTGACCTTAATTTTAGTATCTGGACATATTCCTTCATCCACTGAAAAGGGTTTTAGCACCTATGCATTTATTTTGCGATTTTACAAATCAGGGAAATATTTGTCGATAGAATGTACTTTCTGACCGAACGATCAAATCCTTGTCTTTATCTTTTTTATCCATTATAAAATCCCACTTTACCCCTTTGGGGGTTATTACCCCTTGATTGGGAACCTCTGCTCTATCATCCACTGCGTAGTTATTAGTTACGATTATGTCTTTGTTTGCAATAACGTTCTTATGATTCATTGCAGCCGCAGGTTATTTTTAACCACGGCATTGCGTGATTTACATGTCGAGTGAGGTGAAACAATGGACTTTCATACTTCTCATGCAGATTGCATGTATCTTATTTTTACACATTCTGGTATAATTTTGTCTTCCAAACTTTTTCATCCTAAACCGTTTTCTCTCTGGTTATTTTTTAAACAATTGGACCAAATGCACTAGCCGCTAACCGTAGTACAAAGAGTTGTGTTCCGTTTCCGGTCCTCGCTTTTCGTTCCATTTCGCAAACACGCAAACAAGCGTTTACTTCTCGTATTTTTGGGCTATCGTAGATTGTTTAATGTTTATAAATTAGGGCCAGATTTCTCTTATTATTTTGTATGCTTCGCTGATTTGCGAGTACTGTTACTTCGTTTGTATTGTCAGTTATATCTGTGTAGTATTTCTATCGTTTTTAAGGTTTCTTTCCTTTTTATTTTTTGGTGTTTATCGCTTCTGCTATTTGTCACTTTCTGCGTAAAGTCTTTATCAATTCCAGGCTTCCGCCAATTTTGATAAAAAGACTTTTTAAAATTGTAATGGCTTCTTGTTGATGTGGTTTTCCCTGTGGGTGTACTAAATTTTTTGTCATAGCGAGACAGATGGCAAAGGTTGCCTTCGCTAAAAATTGTCATCCCTGCTCCACATTCTTTACAATTATTCCATCCTAAATAGAAAAACCGCCACGTTGGTGTCTAAACTCAACCAACAAAGGAGTATAAAAATAAGAAATATTAAAATAATCTCTAATAAAACTTCATGTTGATCGAACTGAACTGAGTAGCTTAGACTACTTTTCGAGTAAAGTGCAGTGCTAATGAGGGTGCTATCTCTATAGATAACCATAGACGTAAGACTAATTATATTAGATATAAGAATTGTAGGGAAGAAGGATAGATTAATTAGAAAATAAAGAATATTAATTATTATGGAACTGTTCAAATACTTTCATATTTATTAAATCTGCTATCATTAGTTACTTGTAAGATACTTGTTACTTGTAATTTAGGGTTTAGAAAAAGAGACGGAACGAATCTTAAACCCTGAAGCTCAAGACGTCTTCACGCCAAAATTGGTACAGCCGGCGGCCCGGAAGAAAGATAGGCTGTGACCGTAATGATTATGTGTCAAATAATAGTACTGCATCTCCGCCACATTGAAATACAGCGATGTTTAGGTGTCCAGCGGATTGCTTTATACTAACTTACTTATTTATCAGCCTACGTCTATCCACTTCTGAATATAGGACTCTCCCATGGCTTGCTATGCTGACCGATTTCCCTTCTTTCTCATCCAGTCGCTTCCCACTATCTTTCTTAAGTCGCCAGATCACCGGGCTGGAGGACGTCCCACACTGCATTTTCCGGTGTGCGGTCTCCATTCGAGGACCTTTATCCCATCGTTTGTCGGTTCTTCGGCATATGTGACTGGCCCACTGCCATTTTTACGTTCCGAATCATATCACTTAGGGAGATTTCGACCATAGCTTTTTCCACAGCTCGCTGAGCGACATTAAACTTGTGGTAGTCACCCCACTGTCAAAATCCAAGTTTCCGCAATGTATGTCATAACAGGCAAGACTCACTGACTGTATATTTTGGTCTTCAGGCATTGCGGTACATCAGATTTGAAGATGCGGCGGAGTTTCCAATCGCTGCCTACCCCAGTCGTATTCTCCCTATCGGGCTTTTCGGCGACGTTTAGTTTAGGCTGAATGTTCTGACGTCGGTTTTGCTTCACAAATTCGAGGGCCGCATTTCTGACGGTCGCCGGTGTCGGCTCAACATAGGCATTAAGCAGAACTTTGTTTTATTCCGATGTTCGTTGAGGTCGTTCAGCATTTTCTGAAGTTACTCCAGCGTCTCTGCCAAGACGATTATACCATCTGAAAATCTTAGATGCGGGATGTATTAACCGTTAACCCGTTGAGTATGATACGACCAAATCTGGTTGTGAAACAATTATCCATTGAGTATGATACAACCAGATCTGGTTCCGCGTTTTTTTCACTTCTTTGACGTTCTCATATTTATTCATAATTATCTAATTGTTTTACAAAATGATATTTCAATATTCTATATTCGAAATTTCAATGCAATCATTGTGCAGTTGTTCTTTTTATGATTGGTGTAGTAGTTTCGTAGTTATAGTACTTTAAGGTCGATGTCGCCTAAAATCCTGCAAAAGAGACAGATGCATCCATGAAAATACCCATTTACTCCAAGGGTTATAATATTGATGCCGTATTCTTTCCACGTTAACATTGTAAAGACGACCTCTAGAGCATTGTTAAACTGTTTCGGGGAAATAACATCTCCCTGTCTCACCCATTTCTCTAATCCAATCGGGTTGCTTTACTACCTCTATTTTCTCATCATCATGCAACCTTCCTTTTATACAATATTTAAATAGTCGTATTTAGACATGTTGCGTGCTACCGCCACGACCCGAGCCGTTTTTTTGTCACTATGAAAATGACAATTGACCCCCCCCCCCCCCTCTCTTGCTAAGCGGCAACCGTCTCGCGGCTTGACTGCGTTAATTGGCCTCTACGTAGTGGAATTGTTCGAATCGCGTGATTTACTCGGCACCGGGAAAAGTGTAGGTACAATAAAATTGTTTGTCATTTGCTTGATTGTATGCATACGTCCCATTTACCAGAACTAGCATACGAGTACAATGCAAAGCTGGCATACAATTCGCCTGCGGACGTAGGCTTAATTATTTGACCCACTCTCTACTCAATTGTATTGTTTTCTATGTCCCTCTTAAGACCCGGTACTTTAATGTAGGTAATTTCATTTTGTTTTTAAAAGTTTTGTGTCATGCATATACTCTTCCTTTAGATCCGATTCTTTTTTTCCTTTTTCCCCTCATCCAAAATTTTCCCATTTTCAACGATGGCCACGCATTCCTTTGTCTTCTTCTCTTGGCATATATTTTTTCACGTGTCTACAACGTCATCAATGTTTAACCTCTACTCATTCAAACTAAACCTTTTCAGCGTAATGACGTCAAGGTTGCGTTTATGTTCTTTTAAAATAATAATGATTTGATCGTTAAACGTGCCTTCGTTAACCGGCATTCATTAAACTTTTTGCTTGAGCTTCGTCCACATCATTTGCAAATGTAATCAAAGCGCAGTCATTTCAACCCATTTTTTTCAATAAATGCAATCGATTGAGTTTCATATGATCACTAATTCAATCATCTTGTTATTTTTTCTTTCATCAACCGATTCCTAATAAGACATTTTATTCGAAGCTAATAGACTCGTTTTTTTTATTTTAAAGATGATCTTTATCTCACTGTCGTTTTCTATTTCTATCATTTATTTTATGTTTTTCATTTTTAATCGCGTCACCTTTGTTAATTTCTTTTATTTTGTCGTTCCCATAATTACTTTATACTAAATTAATATTTTATTATGGCCTGACCTGATGAGTAGGTATATAGCATGACCTAATTTTATTCTTCATCATATACCAATCTTATTGACGACCCCGACACGTTTTTACTTTCGCGACGGGCTTCGCAAATTAATATTCACGAGAGAACTCCTCTTTCATTTGCAGCAATAAAAAAATAATTATCTTCTTGTCAGTTTGTTACACTGCTGACCTCTACTCTCCCTTGGAACCAGCGTTAATATCTCCAAAGTCTTCAAGCTTAGTGCATTATCCCTTGCACAATTTGTGCAATATTCCATCTGATATATTCTTATCATTTCATCGACCACAGCCCTCTACGTGTATTGAGGTGTTGAGTAGTTGTTTAGGCGTGATCATAATTCGATGAATCTGTATACGTTTTAATTCTCTCTTGAGATGACATCGTCCAGCATCTTCCATCATTGTGTAGTGTGAAGTCATCTGCGAGATATACATATATTGTCTGCATCATCATAAAATACTTTACTACCCATACCAATAGGTACACTACTACCCATACATAAAATACCCTACTACCCATACATAAATACACTATTACTCAAATTTTGGCTTCATTCTGGACTTTTTTTTAAATTCTGCATCCCTACACGCTGACCTCTAAATATCTTACTCTAACGCTGGCTTTCATGGCAGTGGATTTCTAAAACATTTCCGCAAATTTCGAAGTCTTATGTTAACTTCATCCCGGACCACTTCTGTCAGTTCCCATAAGCCTAATTCTGTATGATATGGGCGAATATCACAATATTTTCTTTTTTTGACTTAATTAATTCTTGTCTCTTAACGAGTTGCTCACTTCTCTGTCTTTAATGTTTTCAACACTCGTGTATACCAGTGCACAGCTTTCGACTCCGGTGCTCTTATCTCCGATTTGAAGATTTATTTGTCCTACTTTACCAGTAGGACGCCCTTCCATTTTTACATAAATACGTTTCATTTTGACGACCTTCCAGTTTTACATAAATACCTTTCATTTATACATAAATACGTAGTACGTTCCAACGACAGTTTATGATAAACGCTGTATTATTATCATAATATTGAAACGAGACTTATGCGCGCTAATAATCCACATACAACAGATATAATTCATATTCGCGCCATTAATCATGTGGCTCGTACGTATATACGTCGTTCTTCCTGGTTCATCAACAAAAACTCATTGAATCGCTTGTTGCTCGTTTCAAGGGCAAAAGCGCGCGTGAGCTGCTTATTCACGACTCGATCCTATATTCGTCGTGGGCGTTTTTGTAGGGCCCCTTCTATCTTCGTTAATTGATTAAGCTGTCAATCGTGACAACGACGTAGCACCGAAACGAAATACTAGGACGAAGTTCACGGTTGTGAGCTCGTTGAATATTTAAAGTTTATTTCCCAAGATCACTCTAGCCACGAAGTTGAACTCTGCGGTGGGTGCAATTGAATATCTTGCTATTATAGACTCTGAGTTCGGAGCGAGAGATAGGATTTGCGATTATCTCGGTAAATGTTCATTATTATACACGTTAACACTATATACGTTAATATCCCCCTGAAGTCATTAATCACTAGACAATCATTAACCCCTGAAGTCGTTAATCACTAGACAATCATTTCAGTTGCGATCAATACAAAACTATCTACTACCTGCATTATGGATAGCAATATTTACAGTGAAACGAGCGGAACGCATATGAATACATTGCAACAGTCACCTCTATACCGCCAAAGAGGGGATTCGCGCTTGTTGATTTTATTCTGCGGTTTAGACAATTGGTTAAAATACTAAAAAAGGGAATAAAAAATAAATTACAAAAATTAATAATAATAACAATAATAATAATAATAATATTAATAATGATTATAAAAATGTTATCTTAGATCTTTCCTTGACACAACCGTGGCACTCTAGTGGGACTCCCGAAGTGAGCTCGCCTTAACACAGGGGTGCCTAGCAAGGCGGGCTCGGCTGCTCTTTGCTTAGCACAAGAGAAAAATAACCATTTGCGTTTAATGTATGCGCTATGTAACCTGGGCTCAGACAGATGCATATATAACTTTAAAAGAATACAACGGCATTGTCTAAATTGTCTTTTCATTTTCTGTTGTGCTCATGCATTTGCATGTAGTATATATGTAAAATAAATAAATTAAAAAAAATAAAAAAAAACTAGCACTACCTACCTACCCTGGATGCCCAATAGAATAATTTTTATTCCTCAGTATAAACTTACATGTTTCATTTACTTAACCTGAATATTATGTCGACCAACAGGGTAGTTTTTTTATAATACTCTGATTATCATAAAGGCTGATTTAAATTCAGTTACTTATAGGCGTCAGAGCTGTCGCCGAGAACTGAGTCGTGGCTATTTTTTTCCAATGTACGCACTTTATAAGAGTTAGTGGGGAATTCGAGAACTAGCTATTCCCCACTAACTCAATATAAGAGTTAGTGGGGAATAGCTAGTTCTCGAAAATGAGAAAATGTTCCTTTCTGCTCTTAGAAGAGTTGATGGAAATGTTAGAAGAAGAGAAACGTAATTTTCGCTAGTTAAAATTTTCGACACGACGCGCAGTCACCGTTTCACGCAGTGCTACCGAATGACCGACCAACTATTGACTTCGGCGTTTAGAGAACGTCAGTACCGCTGGCGTGGGTGGCGGGAGGAGCAGAATGACTTCAAAATATATAGCGGGAATACTGACGCGACAGCGTTGTACTGACTTAAAATCAAACACGATGGCAGCACCGGGTCAGCGATGACTTCTCTCAAATTTGAAGATATTAAATCAGCCTTTAGTCTGGCGAAAGTCTGCGCTCATCGATGCGCGAAGAATGTACATATTATTAGATTATTAGTAACTGAAGATGCAAAAGTAAAACTATTGAGACTTTACTATGAATAATAAATTAATAGTTTAAAAAAAACACTAAAAACACGCTTTTATAAATGCACGTAAAAACCAAAAAAAATATTCTATTTACACTCTCCATGTACAGTACAGGTCTATATACATTTTATTCAGGCACCTATGTCAATATTTACACTATTTACACTCAATATTTACAAGTCAATATATAATCGGTTTGTTATAACCTTGAAACCTGATCGTGTTCAAAGTCCATTACGTGACCTTTCTCACAAGTGCAAACACGACTATGATACGATATTCCATCATGGAATGCCAATTCCTGTCTTCCGGCTTCATCATCAGACCTTGAAACTTAATCGTGGTCAAAGTTCATTACAAGACTTTTCTAACAAGTCCAAACACGGCTATGATACGATATTCCATCATGGAATGCCAGTGCCTATCTTCCGGCTTCATCATCAGACCTTGAAACCTAATCGTGGTCAAAGTTCATTCCAAGATTTTTCTAACAAGTCCAAACACAGCTATGATACGATGTTCCATCATGAAGTTCCAGTTCATATCTTCCTACTCCATCATCAGATCAGTTCGACAGTACCATATTATTGTATTGTCATCAGAACTACATACAGCTGCCAATTTTCATGACGCTACGATCCTTGGAAGATGGTTAAATTAGTTACCTTAGATTCCATTACATAGTTAGTTACATACAGGTCGACCTAATAAAAGCATGTTAAAAATAAAATATTTTTCTTCTCATTTTTCTTCTCTTTCTCATTTTTCATGAAATAATTCCGGCGCGGCACCACCTTGTGCCTGCTGGCTGACTAGCTTATCCCGAGGGGAACAGCGGCACCCACCTCGCAAATTGAATATTACAGTTGAAGAAAATAGCAATGTTTGGGACCGTAGAAACTATGGTATTGGGACAGGAATTAACTAAGATACTAGGATGCACAACACAACATCCGATCTCATTTCTTACTGGTTTCAGTCCAATAAACAAATACAGAAAATAAAGAACAAGATTTACAATGATTAAATTTAATCCATGCTGATTCGGACAAGCAGATTGTCTCTCTAAATCTAGGCGTCATCGGGGTTGATTTAATAATTTCATGACTATCTGTAGTTATAAATATCTAATATAACTCAATTATGTGGTGAGTCTCTAATGAAATATTTAGTATACATTTTAAAGTTATTTTAACATTAAGCGGCTATATAAAATGTCTAAACAACTATGTAAAGTTTTTTGAAGACAATAAATGCGATTTGATTGATTTGATTTGATGAAAAGCTGGGTGTCATCCGCATATATAGAATAATACTGCATATATCGATGCAATAATCGTTGCTTCCCTAATTTTGACCCTGCGATTGCAGCGACCAAAAATAAAGGAAAATCTATTCTTTTTTTTATTTCTTTGATCGATTATTTGTCTTGGACGTTTATTCTTATTACCCGCCCGTGACATCTAATTTATGCTATGTTTTGATAAAATAAGCGGAATTCATCGGGTTTCCGGTATGCAATGCAACGGTGGTACCAAAAAAGCGCACCGCGTTCGTGACAGCCCCGTGCCTATCCGGTGTGACAGGATAAAACGTACATTATAAATGCATCGAATAATTTGTTAAATACAGTTAGGCAATCGTTAAGTCCGTTAGTTGTATGCGGTATTTGTGCGATAAGAATTTCTTAGTCTTGGGACACTTAATTTGAGACGATCGATATACGTGGGGAGGTAAAAAGTTCTCGGCCTAACAGTGAAAGACTTTGGGCTCGATTTTCTTCGTGAACTAATTTCGGAACATAGTTCATGCGGACGAGACAGATCAGTGCGTTAAAGCGAACTGTAAAATGATCGATCGTATCTTTTCCTACACAAAAACTACCTGCCGAATATAAAACCATCCGTATTAGTTTGCAAACATTTCGTCCGGTCTTAGATTATGGCGCTTTATGTTCCATTGACAATTATTCATTTCATACTCCGCTCTAACGCATTGGTTAGCCTCGCTCGCGTGAACTAATTCCGATTTTAGTTTACAGAGAAACGCAAAAGGCCACTGGTGTGTCTTTACACTTTTATTTTTATATGTTTAGATGATCCTCTCGAACCTTAACACACTTATGATAACTTGTTTAGTTTGGATCTTTGCGACCATAGTACTAGGAACGACTGTATTTCTCCAGACGGAAATCGCTTGCCTTTAAGATTATAGATATCCTTTTAGATTTCATTATATTTTGCAAATACTTCTCATTGCATTATATAATAATAACTCTTTATTGAACACCATGGCGGAATTATCGTACTACTGCAATTTGTAACAGTCAACCATAGTGTTGTTGAGAGAGTTTCCGGATAATTCAAAGAAGATTCTGTACTAATTAAGGGCTATATTTAAAAATATTGTTTAACATTACTTATAAAACAGCTCATACTAAATAAAAATAACGCTGTCACAGATAAAGGAATAAGGATAGGAGAGGGATGGGTTTACGTTTGATGAGAGAAGAAATGCTATTTTCAGAAGAAGTTGAATAGTAAGCGATTGCACGCCTCTGTTATTTTAAAGTAGCTGGCTCTATATTCAAGCTGCATTTACGGAGTAAGAGTAAGAATAAAACAGGGTTTTGTGACTTATAATGTTAATGATGTTTTCCTGACTTAACCGAAGTGGGAGACCATTACTTGCTTAATAGGTTCAGATAAGGTGGTGAGGTGGGATCATTGAGCACATTGTGTGCAATTAAATGTTGTTAAAACAGGTGTTCCTGGATCGAATTTACTCTTTGTGTTTTGGACCCTATCATAGACATCACGGCGGTACTGGCAGTGACTCGTGCTTTCCGTACATTTACCAGTTACAACGTGATCTGCGTAACTAATTTTACGGCACACCTGTCTTGTTACGTTCCTGTCTCACTTCCTCCTATTTCTTGTTACTGGTAGCTTGATTTTCAAACTGGTCTACCAGCATTGGAAGACAGGAGAATTAGCGCACGAATTGGCACAAACGAGTAAGGACAGTATATTGTCAAAACAGGATTAGGACACGCAGACTATGTATTTAATTTAATTTATTGCCCTGGAGATAGTGATGAGAGAATTCCAGCAACTCCACAAGAAAATCCGAATTGCAAACACCATCACATATTTACTTATCTACGCTATTCATTTGATTGTTGTTGGTCTCCGGAAAGAAGATCTTTTGGAAATTGAAAGTAAACAAGGCAAAGGCAACTGTGAACTTATTCCGTAGATACAGAAAGAACAGGCAGAGGTACCTGAGAGTTGTTTGTGCACCAGGAGAAATCAATACCGCATCTCAAATGCCTTGAAATCCACTTTTGTTCTACATCGATTACTTTTAAGACTCGAACAGCAGCTAATGGGTTATTCAGAGGGGTAATTCTTTAAGCCAAGCAAGCGTTTTGTATTATTTTCTAACAATATTCTTATTTACTATTTCTATAATTACTTTTCACTCGATTTGATTTTTGTTTCATTTGTTTCACTCGATCTGATGATGGATTTTAACTGACAATCTACATACAAGCTTAAGAGGAGTAAAAAGATGGAGAGGAGTAAAAAGATGTTTTTACTACGGAAACTTTTTTTAAATAAATAAATCATGAAAAAAAATATATCGACTCTGATATTTTTTTTTTAATGTTTATTTCTTACATAAAAGTAAACCCTAGTAATGCGTCAAGATAACGATGGGGGGTTACAGACGTGGATAATTCAAACGATAACGGTGTGGTTTTCAAGGTTTATTTTTAAGCAATTGTAAATTTATAGCGCAGTAATGAAAGTTAGTATTTAGTATGTATTCCTTTAGAATTTATATATAGATTTCTCGCTGGGAAAGTGTTTTTTTCTTTCAGCAGAATTATTACAACAGTAACTTTTCGCAGTGACAAGTGTTTTTTTACCCATTTTCGATTTTCGACGATAAAATTATAAATTTCACCCTAGAATTACTTGATATAAAATATCTTGTAGATATCTTTAGCCCCAAATAATTTTTATCTCTAATTCTGTCACTGTCTTAAAACAATATTCAAAAAGAATTATTAAAGTCCTACCATAAACACTTTAAACTCATCTAAAACAATAGAATTGAACTGAAGAGGTTTTGTATCAAACACCTGTCATATGCACTTATTATGGGTGTTTCCAGTAATTAAAGTTCCAATATGTGTTGCAAGAGGACATATTGCCGATTCTATTGAGCCAACATATTAGGAATTCCATGTAGTAAGGGCAGATTATATAACAATTATTTCAACAAAAGTCAAATAATGTTTAGTGAGTAATGAATTGGCCACCTCTGTAGTTACATTCAACTGAACAGGGCCGAATTAAGGAAAGTTTTGTTTAATTATTATTTTTCCTTCTTTAGATTTTTCATTTCCCTTACGCATGTGAATAATTAGTTAAACATTTTCGCAATACTCCATTAAGACCATATTTACAACATGTCCCCGATTCAAAATTAAAAACTAAAACAGCAGAGTCGTTTACCCACATATAATCAAGTTTTTTTTGTTATTTCGACATTTGTCCGGAAAATGTTTTTTTTTTAATATTAGGGGATTTCTAATTACATAATATAATTCTACACGAAATTTGAATTAAAATAGTCTACAACTTTCATGGTCTATAGCTTTTGTTACTGAAAAAAAAAACTTGTATATCCGCAGGTTGATCATCTTTTTTTCTCGGTGATTCAGTTATTCAGTGGCGGTCTGATTAATTAGCAATATAACCTATAAATTTTACTGTCACAGTGCCGACCGCGTGAGTAAGAAGCGCTCGATGTCGATAGGATTACCAAGAAACAAGAAGACGAATATGTTTTAACTGGTTATTTTTCTATTGTTTCAGGTAAGGACCTCCCAATCATCATTACTAACTAAATGACGGTATGAATAACTTTTTATTTTTCTGTTAATTGTAATTACATCTCACTTATTCGAAACGCTTAGTCGAAAATTGAGCGATAGCACCAACCTAAAGACTAAATTAATTGCCGTTCAAACTTATAATTTGTTCGCTTCCGCATATTATATATTAAAATAATTCTAATTACCCTTACAATGTTACTGTTGACAGGCGTTGCAAATCGTGATGTAGTTATTTTTCGATAAGTACTTAGGCCTTATTTTTCTTCCAAGGTTGATCATGCTCAATCGTGAAGCATTTTACCGCATATTTCTTTTATCATTGATTATATAGAGTATTTGATTGCTCAGTACCATAGTACGTTTTGATAATCATTCTGCACCGGCGACACACAGGTGGCGCTGATTGCATTGTCCGGCGAAATTAATATAAATTTATATGGTCATCTATATTACAGTTATTGTGTCTATATTAACATTGATAATGTGTGATTTTTTATAAAGGACTGATTGATTATAAAAACCCATTATTTAACCAACGAAGCACTAATAACAATTTTATAGGCTGGTTACATAACAGAAATATCACAAGCAGATTAGATTACCACCTATTAGTCTATTTGAACGTTAAAGCTCGTAATTATTACCTATTGAAACCTGTATATTGAATCAAAAATTGACATCCTAATGTAAATAATATTACAATAATAAAAGCTATGATTTAAACATTTGTTTATTTTATTATTATTTGCTCTTGAGATAAGATACCGGATATTTTTGAACGTTTTATAGTTATTGAAAATTCAATGCTACTCGTACCAGGATAACATAAAGCGAAGTGGATTATGGCCACCGAGTAAAAAAAATCTTTGTTTATATGTGATTTATGGCTCGTTTAACTAATGCAAATGAATTGAGAATTCCCTTTGCAAATATAATTTTAAAACTGATAAATGCTTTACCTCTTTATCGCGAAAATACGCCCACGTTGCTGTGGCTGGTACTCGTATCGATTTGCCCGTTATGAGTATTGCAACCTATTTTTTAAATTTATAATAATCATCAGGCGAGGTCGTACAATTTCGACCATGAAAATTACGTAACTCCACGACTGGTCTAAGGTAAAATACAGTAACCAACATTTTTTCGAAAATGTTTTTTTTGTGCATATTAGTAATCATTTCCTGCATGTAGGTAAAAATACTTGTAAGTAGCTGAGAAAAATCTTTTAGATTGTTGGAGATCTAGAGGTTTGAAAATGACAGCATTTGAGCAGTTTTACTAGTGCAGTGTTTCCAACTTTTTTGGATCTCCTATAAAAATCGGTCAAAACCCGATACTGTGTTTTATATAATAAAATTTCACCTACATTGCAAATGTCGTTATAGTGATTTTGAGTAAACTGTGAGATGACAATAAAGGACACTAAGACTTTGTCACATATACCAAACGAACGCTTATTGCAAGTGTAACATCCGCTACACTTCTACAGCAGCTAAGCTGATATATGTGAATAGGTGGCTGAAAAAAGTTATAGAGTGTTAATAATCACACATTTTTGGTAAACTTCGTTTTATTGAAACGATACAGTTATTACTTATATAGATAAACTGTATAGAAATTATCATATAATATATACCTATATCACTACTAAATATTAATTGTAAAAATAACTGCATAGTATCGAGTACTTTAATGTCATCCCGAAACTAAAGCGGTAAATAAGTTTATGAATGAAAAAGAAACAGCCAATAAGTACGTTGGAGATAGATGATCAGTTTGCGGGTGTCAGGTTAGATTCGGCGCCTGGGCCATAAACTCCTTTGTTTTACGTTGGGGTTGTGTTAAAAAGTTTTTCGATGAAAGAGAAGCAGTAAATAAGCAGGACAGAGATGTGTACTCAGTGTACGGGAGGCAGGTAAGATTTGGCTCCTGGGCCGTGGTCATTCCTTCATTTTACGTTGTGATGTTCTGATTGTTTTCTTTATTCATGTGACTCTGTTTTTATTTTCTGGCTTTGACTTGATTAGTTTTTACTTTACGATTGGATTTTACTCGTAGTTCAACTGATTATTCAAATAACGACATTTAATAAACCCTAGTTACATAATAAATCCTATATAACTTACATTGGAACCTCTCATAACGAGCGCCTCTCATAATGAGTAATTCGCAGTAATTCCTCATAGCGAGTAAGTCGCTCCTCTTATAACGAGTATGGGAAAATTTGTTTCGCGTAAAAGTCTGGAACGAATTATGCTCCTTATGTGAGGTTCCACTGTATTTTAAATAACTAGTTTATTTCACAAAATCATCCATATATACAAAATTTCGGATGTGTATTATTCCAGTACTACATAGATGAGTTAAGGCGACGCTGTTGGCTAACACAAATTTGACTTTTTCTTGTCATAGGCGAGGGGGGAAGCCGAGGAGGGAGACGAAACTGTGGAGTGCAACTTATTATTTTTCAAAGCCATCTATCGGTATACTGCCGAACCACTTGATTACGCCGCGATGTAATGGCGTATTTACACGTGTCGATTTTCGCCGGGCGGCTAATCGCTTCACGAATCGACTCACAAAGCCGCATCGCCACCCCATTTAGACAGGTGACTGAAATCGCATGCGATTAAGTCATTATCTTCGAAAATGTTGAGCAGAACAGGTGTTTTACGTGCCCGTATCGAAATTATTAGTAAATTAATTACTCAAGATTTGCTCGAAGAACAAAGAAAGAAGAAGAATAAGAAGAAGGAAATAATAAAACGTAAATTTTGGGTACGCGGGTGGATTTCTCGATGCAAGCTATTGGGTGCTTCGGATTCTTTATTGGTGGAATGGAGTTCAGAAGATCCTGATTATTTTATAAAACGATTAAGAATGACTACAGATCAGTTTGAGATTTTACTACACAAAGTTACTACGCTTATCCAAAAATGTGATACTAATAAGTGTGAGGCGCTTTCAACGAAAACTAAATTGGAAATAACCCTGAAGTTCTTGGCTACCGGTGATAACTACTCAAGTCTTGCAGAGTCATTTAGAGTTCCAAAATGCACGATTTCTATATTTTTAAAGGATGTATTGGATGATATATATATAATGTTTTACAAGAGTATGTTACGGTAAGTGAAAGTCATAATTAATTAATTAATCGTAATGCTTTTATTAAATATCACGATAATCATTTTGCAAAGTATTTTCATCTAAACATGATTTAAGAGCTTGAGATATAATATCGACGTTCACTTCGTATTGTTGTCCAGAATTTTCTTGTGTTGGTAGTAAACAGCCTTCAAAATAGTCTTCTTCATTATCGAGGTGACGAGAAACTGAGGGTCCGGAATTCGACGTATCGCGTGTATATTCTAAGGTTGAACTCATAGGTCTAAAAGTTGAAAGGTGGCGAGAAGTTGAGGGTTTGGGAGTCGAAGTATGGCGTGTATCTGAGAGTGAGCTCACAGGTCTAGGAGTTTGATGAGAATTAATGTTTTTAAACCTTTCTTGTGACAAATAAGTATTAATAAAATTTTGACAAATAATAGCATTTGCTAATGGTAAACCACGTAATTGGTTTGCCACATGTTGACCGAATGTATCAAATTCATCATGACGGATACTTTGAGCTAAAGATTTCAATCTCCCGACTGCTTCTAAAACAGGCGGGTCTTTATTTTGGGCACGCTCCGTACGTTTCTTTGGAGACAAAAACTTTTTTTTTCTGCAGGCTCAGTGTTAGATCCTTGTCCCAATTCATCAAAATATGATGACGCATCGCTGTTTGTATTCACCGCTGAATCCTCGCTTTCTTTTCCCTATAACCAAAAAATAAAAGTTAATTTGTTTTAGGTGCCATCCACAAGAGATCAATGGAAGAAAATATAGAGAGATTTTTTTAATTGCTGGCAATTTCCTTTTTGCTGTGGGGCTCTTGACGGGTAATACGTCTTAATACAAAATCCACCACACGGCGCTTCCGACTATTATAATTACAAAGTACTATAGTGGATGTACATTACCGTTTCATATCTTATATAGATGTCGGAACTAATGGACGCATGAATGACTCGCATATTTGGAAAAAATCAACATTCTACAATGCTCTTCTAGCCAATAATTTGGAACTGCCTAATAAAGCCGTTTTCGTTGGTGATGATGCTTTCCCTTTGGCAACAAATATAATGAAACCCTATTCAAGACATGAAGGTTTGGTACACAAATAAAAAGCGTTTAATTACAGACTATCAAAATCACGCCGAATTGTAGAGAATGTCTGTGGTATAATAGCTTCACGGTTCGAAGTATTCATAAAACCTATATCTTTATTAAGAAAACGGCTTTATGACTTAAAACGGCAGTTCCAAATTATTAGCTAGAAGAGCATTGTAGAATGTTGATTTTTTTCCAAATATGCGAGTCATTCATGCGTCCATTAGTTCCGACATCTATAAATATGAAACGGTAATGGGCATCCACTATAGCAAACAACACCACACTATAACCGCCTTTGTAATTATAATAGTCGGAAGCTCCGTGTGGTGGATTTTAAATTAAGACGTGTTTTCCGTCAAGAGCCCCACAGCAAAAAGGAAATTGCCAGCGATCAAAAAAAACTTTCTGTATTTTCATCCATTGATCTCTTGTGGATGGCACCTAAAACAAATAAAACTTTTTTTTTTTTGGTTATAGGGAAAAGAAAGCGAGGATTCAGCGGTGAACACAAACAGCGATGCGTCATCATATTTTGATGAATTGGGACAAGGATCTAACACTGAGCCTGCAGAAAAGAAATAAAAGTTTTTGTCTCCAAAGAAACGTACGGAGCGTGCCCAAAATAAAGACCCGCCTATTTTGAAGCAGTCGGGAGATTAGAATCTTTAGCTCAAAGTATCCGTCATGATAAATTTGATACATTCGGCCAACATGTGGCAAACCAATTACGTGGTTTACCATTAGCAAATGCTATTATTTGTCAAAATTTTATTAATACTTATTTGTCACAAGAAAGGCTCAAACACATTAATTCTCATCAAACTCCTAGACCTGTGAGCTCACTCTCAGATACACGCTATACTTCGACTCCCGAACCCTCAACCTCTCGCTACCTTTCAACTTCCAGACCTACGAGTTCAACCTTAAAATATACACGCGATGCATCGAATTACGGACCCTCAATTTCTCGCCACCTCGATAATGAAGAAGACTATTTTGAAGGCTGTTTACTACCAACACACGAAAATTCTGGACAACAATACGAAGTGAACGTCGATATTCTATCTCAAGCTGTTAAATCATGTTTGTATGAAAATACTTTGCAAAATGATTATTGTGATCTTTATAATAAAAGCATTACCATTAATTATGACTTGCACTTACCGTAACATACTCTTGTAAAACATTATATAGGTATAGCATACAATACATCCTTTAAAAATAATGGTGCATTCTTTAAATCTAAATGTCTCTGCAAGTCTTGAGTAGTTATCACCGGTAGCCAAGAACTTCCAGGATTATTTCCAATTTAGTTTTCGTTGAAAGCGCCTTACGCATATTAGTATCACATTTTTGGATAAGCGGAGTAACTTTGTGTAGTAAAATCTCAAACTGATCTGTAGTCATTCTTAATCGTTTTATAAAATAATCAGGATCTTCTGAACTCCATTCCACCAATAAAGAATCCGAAGCACCCAATAGCTTGCATCGAGAAATCCACCCGCGTACCCAAAATTTACGTTTTCTTCTTTCCTTCTTCTTTTTCTTCTTCTTTCTTTGTTCTTCGAGCAAATCTTGAGTATTTAATTTACTAATTATTTCGATACCGGCACGTAAAACATCTGTTCTGCTCAACATTTTCGAAGATATGACCTAGTCGCATGCGATTTCAGTCACCTGTGTAAATGGGGTAGCGATGCGGCTTTGTGAGTCGATTTATGAAGCGATTAGCCGCACGGCGAAAAACGAACCGTGTAAACACCCCATTATCATGCAGACTCTGAATGCGACGCGTCGATCGCTCGAAAATATTAAAATTTGCTACATTGAAACTCACCGTTTTGAGTCTGTCAGCCCTATTACATTTTTTTTAATGCATTATTGGATGCTAATGAATATTTCTTCCCCATGTTTTGTGATCGATTCCAAGTTAGCACCTTTTTGCAAAATAATATCTTGAAGTAGATCGCGTTAAACAGTAAAAATAAGCGACGTAACGCCTAAAGCAGTACCGCCGCAGCTTGCTGCCACGCACGGACTGGACTTGACAAGGGAAAGTCGAGCGGGGCGCTATACACGGAAGGACTATTTTTGCTTGTGCAAGATGACATTTTACTGAAATTTCGCTTGACAAAAAAATATTATTTTGGTTTTTTGGAAGATTGTAATGGAAAAAGTAAAATAATTAAAAATAAAGCAATGTTACATTTTGAACATTTACTTCGTTCTTATTACCAACATGGTTTCAAGTTGCTAACCCTTATAGATTCCAAGAAAAATGCTATTTACAAAAAAGTGATGACTTCAGATTTTATTTATTTTTATTAAGAAAAAAATCAAAGCATTAAAATTCGACATCGTAGTATAAAATATTGAAATTTTTTCTACAAGACTCATATTTTTATTATTATTTAAATGTTCTCGGGAGTCACGTAAATTTGATCGCAAAATGTCAGTTTTTCACTGTTTGGGAGAGGTAGTCACCTTAAAATAGA
>CALYMY010000629.1:10000-22353 GCA_944548615.1 Micropterix aruncella | reverse complement strand
ATCCTTTAAACGAATTCTTAAAAAGAAAAGATTTTACAAAAAACCAATCAAATATTAACAATATTATACAATTTTATCTTATGTTTTGAACTCTTGTAAATATCATATAGCCTTAAGTATAAACTTCTCGACCAGAAATTACGATTTATATCTTTTTTCATGGGAACGAGCAAATGAAGTATTTTATTTTTATTTTCATTTAATAGCTGGCTAATAGCGAGCCCAGCAATCGTATATCGTCCTTTTAAAGAGTGGATATATTCGAATTTCAAATCGAATTTTCGAAATGTCATTCCGCATTCAAGAGACGATTGATTGTGATTTTTTTCATTGTTTTTGCTTAAATTTGTCTTTAATAAAGACATTTAAATTTGGTTTGCAAAAGGATACGCTTTGTTTTTGAGATGTGGATGAAGGGCGATCGTTCGCTAGCGATAAAGGGATCCCATTAAACCTACAGTGTACCGTCGAAAGTGGTACTCATCCAAAAATACATCTCGTTTAAACAATAAGCATTTCCCAGTCCAGTCCGGGAAAACCTTCCAGCTATGTAAGTGGCTTTTATTATTTTTATTTTTCCATCAAAGTGTCATCCTTTAAACGAATTCTTAAAAAGAAAAGATTTTACAAAAAACCAATCAAATATTAACAATATTATACAATTTTATCTTATGTTTTGAACTCTTGTAAATATCATATAGCCTTAAGTATAAACTTCTCGACCAGAAATTACGATTTATATCTTTTTTCATGGGAACGAGCAAATGAAGTATTTTATTTTTATTTTCATTTAATAGCTGGCTAATAGCGAGCCCAGCAATCGTATATCGTCCTTTTAAAGAGTGGATATATTCGAATTTCAAATCGAATTTTCGAAATGTCATTCCGCATTCAAGAGACGATTGATTGTGATTTTTTTCATTGTTTTTGCTTAAATTTGTCTTTAATAAAGACATTTAAATTTGGTTTGCAAAAGGATACGCTTTGTTTTTGAGATGTGGATGAAGGGCGATCGTTCGCTAGCGATAAAGGGATCCCATTAAACCTACAGTGTACCGTCGAAAGTGGTACTCATCCAAAAATACATCTCGTTTAAACAATAAGCATTTCCCAGTCCAGTCCGGGAAAACCTTCCAGCTATGTAAGTGGCTTTTATTATTTTTATTTTTCCATCAAAGTGTCATCCTTTAAACGAATTCTTAAAAAGAAAAGATTTTACAAAAAACCAATCAAATATTAACAATATTATACAATTTTATCTTATGTTTTGAACTCTTGTAAATATCATATAGCCTTAAGTATAAACTTCTCGACCAGAAATTACGATTTATATCTTTTTTCATGGGAACGAGCAAATGAAGTATTTTATTTTTATTTTCATTTAATAGCTGGCTAATAGCGAGCCCAGCAATCGTATATCGTCCTTTTAAAGAGTGGATATATTCGAATTTCAAATCGAATTTTCGAAATGTCATTCCGCATTCAAGAGACGATTGATTGTGATTTTTTTCATTGTTTTTGCTTAAATTTGTCTTTAATAAAGACATTTAAATTTGGTTTGCAAAAGGATACGCTTTGTTTTTGAGATGTGGATGAAGGGCGATCGTTCGCTAGCGATAAAGGGATCCCATTAAACCTACAGTGTACCGTCGAAAGTGGTACTCATCCAAAAATACATCTCGTTTAAACAATAAGCATTTCCCAGTCCAGTCCGGGAAAACCTTCCAGCTATGTAAGTGGCTTTTATTATTTTTATTTTTCCATCAAAGTGTCATCCTTTAAACGAATTCTTAAAAAGAAAAGATTTTACAAAAAACCAATCAAATATTAACAATATTATACAATTTTATCTTATGTTTTGAACTCTTGTAAATATCATATAGCCTTAAGTATAAACTTCTCGACCAGAAATTACGATTTATATCTTTTTTCATGGGAACGAGCAAATGAAGTATTTTATTTTTATTTTCATTTAATAGCTGGCTAATAGCGAGCCCAGCAATCGTATATCGGCCTTTTAAAGAGTGGATATATTCGAATTTCAAATCGAATTTTCGAAATGTCATTCCGCATTCAAGAGACGATTGATTGTGATTTTTTTCATTGTTTTTGCTTAAATTTGTCTTTAATAAAGACATTTAAATTTGGTTTGCAAAAGGATACGCTTTGTTTTTGAGATGTGGATGAAGGGCGATCGTTCGCTATCGATAAAGGGATCCCATTAAACCTACAGTGTACCGTCGAAAGTGGTACTCATCCAAAAATACATCTCGTTTAAACAATAAGCATTTCCCAGTCCAGTCCGGGAAAACCTTCCAGCTATGTAAGTGGCTTTTATTATTTTTATTTTTCACATATTGGTGACCTCTGTGTGATCTTAACACACACCCTTAGCATTGATAGCAAGAGCCAAACCGATTGAGTGATAATGATTTATCGCTATAATGTGCAGCTCGCAAATTAACTTGACGCCAACGTCGAACATATAAGTACATAAAATGAAACATTCTGAGAAATACAAAAAATATGATGAATAATATAAGCAATTGGAGTGTATGTTTATCCTTACATTGAGCAATAGTAGTGTACTATACATACCAAGGTTTTACTCACGGTAGGTGGTTTGTTTATGGTAACTGGAAACATCAGAAATAAATACCTGAAACAACAGAAAAAAGTTCTTTTAAATAGTGAAAAATCAATTATCACATTATTAACTCTGGCTTTAGAAAAAAAAAAATACGTGTGGCACTCGGGGACTGCCGCTGTAAAGCTATTGCATAGCATTTTTAACAACTTATGCAATTATAATTATTTATTTATTTTATTTTTTCTGATATCAGATAACTGCGCTCTATCGGAAAACGTTGAAATTATGCGAAAGCAAATGATTCGGAATAATTTAAACGTCTTCCGATAGAGCGCCGCGCACGATTTTTTTATTCGATAAAGCAAAAAAAACGGATTGTTCGAAAAAAATCGTAGATAAAAAGATGGACAATAAAATTATCTTTAAAATGGTGCAGGTTTCATAATAATACGCCAAATAGTATTTGCGTAGTAGTCGTTTTTGTGTTCGGTTAGACCTAATTTCACAAATTAATTACACTATGTAATATAAACAAAATCTAAAATATTCAAAGCTGAAAATATTAGGAAAATGTTCTTGTTTAACATATATTTTTTTCGAATCGTAAGCAGTACTCGTTTAGACGTAATTATCAGTTTACAATCATTAATTTTCGTTAAGAAATTTCTTCATTCGGTCGCCGCGCTGGCCGGCCCGCGATAAAAGCTATGCAATAGCTTAAAACTATATACCTAATTAAGATTACCTGCAGTATTGTTTTCAAAATACTTTCATGTTTACTGGTCGACATTTTCAAGTCTCTTTTCCACCATAGTCTGTCGCAAATAATACAAGAATGACCAAATGAATTACTCGTAAAGTCTTTATAAAAATCAATATGACTTGTACTGTGTTTATGATAATTTGTGTAAACTGGAATAGTACCATCAACAATAAAATCCATAATTTTTTCACCAATTCGATTTTCTCTATCAATCTCAATTTCATTTTCATGATCGTTATGGTTATCTTCGGTAGGGTCTTCATTATAATTGTCACGCAATAGTTGAATATTGGCATCAACATGGGCTTCATTTTGTGTAGCGTCTTGTATTGTCTCCAATAAATCTGATACTTCATAAAAAGGTGTGAAATGTTGTTCACGAAGATGAAGATGAATCCAGTTTTGTGTATTATTCGCTTTAAAATGACAAAAGATAGTGTCTTGATTCGTTGTAGTTATGTTGTAAAAACAATAATGTACACAAACATTTTGATTGTACATTTTTGAAAATAAGTACAAACAATCCAAATCTCCGTAATCATTAGTGCTTGATAGAATTTTATATGCTTCTTGCGGATTGTGGCAGGAGTTTAAATAGGGTGAATCGCGTAACTGATTTCTCAAGTCACAAGTCTCAATTTGAATTTGCAAAACACTTATGAGCGAGTGGAATAGACAATTACCATCGCCAGGAATTCCTGTGTTCCTGTATAGAACAACTTCGGGAGTAATGCATTCATTACGCTGTTCATAAATTTGAAGTTGTTGGCTGTGAAATTGATTTTCTTGTAGCGTTACATTTTCTATATTTTCAACAGCTCTACATTGCACGACATTCTCTTCATTACTGTCCAATTTTTGTCTTTTCCTGTGAAAAAAGAAGTAGAATGTCAAGTTCGAAATTCAAAGCACAATACAAAATTTCGAAATTTTAATTCGAATTCCGATATTATCGAAATTTAATCGAAATTCCGAATTTCAAATGTCAAAATGTCAAGTTCGAAATTTGAAGTAGAATGAATATTAAGTTCAAAATTTGAAGTAGAATGTCAAGTTCGAAATTCGAAGTAAAATGTCAAGTTCGAAATTCGACGTCGAATTGCAAGTTCGAAATTCGAAGTAAAATATCAAGTTCGAAATTCGAAGTAAAATGTCAAGTTCGAAATTCGACGTAGAATTTCAAGTTCGAAATTCGAAGTAAAATATCAAGTTCGAAATTCGAAGTAAAATGTCAAGTTCGAAATTCAACGTAGAATTTCAAGTTCGAAATTCGAAGTAGAATGTCAAGTTCGAAATTCGAGGTAAAATGTCAAGTTCGAAATTCGAAAAAAAATTTTAAGTTCAAAATTCGACGTAGAATTTCAAGTTCGAAATTCGAAGTAGAATATCAAGTTCGAAATTCGAAGTAGAATGTCAAGTTCAAAATTCGAAGCACAATTTCAAGTTTGAAATTCGAAGTACGATTTCAAGTTCGAAATTCGAAATAGCATTCCAAGTTCGAAATTAGAAGTAGTAGAAATTAGAAAATAAAAGAAGGTTTAAAAACTGACAAATTTAAAAAAAAGACTGTCTACCTACAGCGTTAGAGTCAGTATAAATATGGATGAGTCAGATATGCGCCTAACTAAGTTATAGGTAAGTAGAATTATTATGATTACTACTAGATTTTTGGCTAAAAACCACAAAATGATATTATTGCAACAAATAGGTACAACCCCCTCCAACCAAAGTATAATTTACGTCATACTACGAAAATCACGAATGAAAATTTGTCGCTTTATGAATGAATTTAGCAAATCGACGGTTCAACTTATACTTATGTGTAGGTACTTTTACCCGCAGGTTTCATATTGAAATCGACCCTAAATCGATTTTCAAAATCAATATTCAAGTTTGATCTAACAGTAATCACGTCAGTTTATGAAATAAAATGACGTATTTTATTTTATAACTGTTAATTAGTGAACTTGTTGCACGAAACCTATTCGTCTAGTCACCCCAATGTGAACGTCAGAGCAGAGAAATGGTAATAATATACACGTAATAATACACGTTACTTACCTTAATAATCTATTTTTCTCCAGTATACTGCGTTTATGTTGTAAAAATTTTGATTTCCTGGCCATTTTGTTTTTTTAATAACGTAATTTATTTCGTCTCTTTCGGAACACAATGTCAGAATCCTACCGTAACAGTAGCGGTCATACTGTATTAATTCAATTTACTTCTGATATCAGATAACTGCGCTCTATCGGCAAATGTTGAAATTATTCCGAATCATATGGGGCTGGGGAATCAAATGATTCGGAATAATTCCGATAGGGCGCCGCGCACGAATGTTATTCAATAAAGCAACAAAACCGGATATTATTCTTTTATTCTTTGACTATTCGAAAAAAATCGTAGATAAAAAGATAGATAATTAAATTATCTTTAAAATGGTGCAGGTTTCATAATAATACGCCAGATAATATTTGCGTGGTAGTCGTTTTTGTGTTCGGTTAGACCTAATTTCACAAATTAATTACACTATGTAATAAAAACAAAATATAAAATATTCAAGGCTAAGAATATTAGGAAAATGTTCTTGTTTAACATATATTTTTTTCGAATCGTAAGCAGTACTCGTTTAGACGTAATTATCAGTTTAAAATCATTAATTTTCGTTAAGAAATTTCTTCATTCGGTCGCCGCGCTGGGCTAGGCCCGCGATAAAAGCTATGCAATAGCTTAATAATTTATGATATATTTTCAAAATAAACTAGGTAGAAATTTATATCAATTATTAAAATCAAAGGCTCTTAGGCTCTAACACTGTTGTGTTAGATGTTTTCCTATGGTTACCGTCCTAAAAATTACCGAAAATTTAATACCTTAAATTTCGTATAAAAAATAAAAATACAAATATCTGGTGAAATGTACATGGCTAAAATATCTGTTAAAACACTCTCGGGCCTAGCTATCAATAAATGCTTTGAAGATGTTTTCGCGGCCCCTTTGGGACCGATTGTATTACTTTGTGAAAAGTTATCCAAAATTTGAAAGTGGAAAACTTTTTGAATAAGTGCCTGGCGAGTAAGATGACTCACCAAACGTTTCCATACACGATTTCTGCATATTTTTGTTTTCTGAGAAATTTTGTTCATGCCTGCAGAAGTATTTCGGAAAAACGATTTATTATGGCTGGGTTGTTTTATCACTTGCTACTTAATCATGGCTTGCAATACCTAATACGATTTACATAGGTTATTCGTTAATTTGACTTTATGAATATTCCATTTGTTAATATAATTGTCAATCGTATATTGTAAATAAAAATCATGTGAAAATTAAATTTCAAAATATTCATAATCTATATAACCCTAGAATACTAATATAAACATATTACCATTCACTAATGATCGCCTGGCAGGCTACTTTTTGGAATGTAACCAAAAATTTACTAATATTTTATTAAAACTTTTCAAGATTACATATAAATAACAGGCAAGCCTCTACCTTTTTTAAATAATAACACATAATTATCATAAAGCCTCTAATTCGGTCTCATAATCAGCCTTAAATCTAACATCGTCTCGGTCTCATAGTCAGCCTAAAATCTAACATCATACATTACATATTTTAATAATTCAACATTTACATATAATGTAGTAAATTACATTTATTTTGGTATCAAAATGACAACATAATGTAGGAATTATAATCTACATCAATAAAAAATATCAAAATCTTAAAAAAATAAAACTATCCAATCGAGAATTAGACATTTCGACTGCCAGGGAGGCCATCGAAATGTCTGATTCTCTGAAACGAAGAGTCTCGGCTCGACGCGCGTTCTCTCCCCGCTGAGGCGCTTGCGCCGGCGTTGTCGCAAAAGCACGTCCCGGTTATTCCAAAAATACCGGAAAAAACCGGACCGCAGCCCCCTCAGGCGATGATTAGTACTCTAGGGTAAAATAGGTAATATTTGTTAGTCGCAGGGAAAATGGAACAATTTTTAGGTTTATTAAAATTTTATCGTAATTCATTCGCATTGAACTATTCTAGGAGTTAGTCGATTGTGGAAATAATCCCTTCCATTAGTTCCTTATAATTATCACAAAAGATAAGCAATGTATCATCAGTTTTTAGAGAAAGGGTAATAAAAATATATCTAAATATTAATAAATAACTAGCAGTAAGATAAATTAATATACAAGTACTTTTTAAAACGGTTGCGCTGGGCTTAGATCAGATTCTATTATATGTGACATCTTCGGTATCAATCTATCGGAGTCAATTCGCTGCAATATCTAATAAGTTTAATTATGACGAATAAATATAACTGGAGAAAGAATTTTTGAAATCGGATAATTCGTTTAAAAGTTACGGGCCATTAAGTCCATCGGATTTTTTTTATAACAAGAACGAATTGTGTTACTTCTTGGAATACTCTGTTTTTCGTATTAATTTTGATAGCTAATAAAAACTTATAGACCGTACGGATGAACACTTGATTTCTCATTCGTCCGTTTTTATGGCAACTCTCCGATACATCTGAAGCACGATATCTTTCATATTATTGGTGTTCCCATCGATTAACAATATCGATTGGCGATTTTTTTCAAATAGGGTAACGCGTTCTTGAGTTATGAGCTCTTAAACCTATCATTTCACTAAAGAACGCATAGTTCGATTTCAATAATCCCTTCAATGATCGGTTTTTCCTTCTAATTAGAAGAATTGATATAATGACAGTGATTGTATGGCTGAAGATATGATTTTTTTGTCGTATATTTGTATGGCAGCTCCCTGACCCCCAAAATCTAACCAACTCTTCCCATTGATGAACAAAACAGTTTGAAGTAAAATATTCGAAATCGAAAAACCCGTTCTTGAGATAACGATGACAAAACCGGCTACTTCCATGATCTACATGAAAGGCCTAGAAAACGATGAAGCGCCATTATTCTCTCTAAATCTCTGCTACTGAATGGGCAAACTAAAATGATCGCTTCAAGAATTAAGATTCATTTCATTTCATTCATTCGTCTACATCTTCTAATTCAGAACAGCTGAAAAGGACTACACCGCCGCATTTGGAGACGCTGTTTTTCCAGATTTTCTGATGGGAATTATAAATCAGCATATATATCAGAGAACTTAGTATACGAACAACGACATTAGGCATTTCACTCGCCGAGGACTGACAATATTTCTATATCGTGAGGTGGGCAAAATGCGATGACATTAACATCGATAATTGTGTTGAAGGAGGCGATGGTGCGTTGGCGACTGGACAAAGATAGAGGAGAATGTGGGAATCAACTAAAGGTTTATATATCATTTTGGAATAAATATCCAAAATGCTTAAAATGTTTAAATATATTATTTACTGCTATCATCTATATTATCTACTGCAAGAAGATGTCTATATTATCTATATTATCTACTGCACAGCCGCCCCTGTGGGTGCGTGCCTTCTTGCAGGTTCTCCCGATGTAGATTACCCCGACGGAACCCCTGCCGTTTGCAGCCGGAGCCCGGGACCACTCAGTAGCATGGATTCACCATTTCATTGCCTACTATTAACCCTACTACATTATAATTATATATTTTTTCTTTACACTGTTTATAACTTTAGTACGTAAGTTAAAACTTGTATATATTACAATGTTAGATAGTAAGTGAATTTTTGATATTTCTTTGATTAAATAAACGGTTCACGGGGTGCCAGAGGGGGTAGAAACCAGGAAAATCATCCTCCATATCCCCGTTCGTCCACCTCTCACGTGATAATACCCTTCTGGTACGCGTGAGGTTGTTGATGTACGATATCCCGGGCAGATAAAACGACCCATGTCGTTAGAACTGCCCGGGTGGTGGGCGGGTTTCTCCCCCCGTCTGTCACTGCCTAGCCTAATAATCTACTGCTATTAATCTTAATTTAATTGATCATAATTATCTTGTTGACATGTTACCCATTGTATTTATAATAATAATAATTATTATTGTTGTAATTTTTGGTATTTCCATAAAATTTTAATTATACATACATTAATATGTTATTATATTGCTATTACATATTTATTAATAATATTAAATTCATAATATATTTTTATCATTATATTTTATCTAGCTGTAAATATTATATTATCATTAAGACATGGCTGCTCATGACCATTCTCTTTTATAATCTAACACCATTTGGCTACTGTCTTGAGACAGGTCTAGGCCTAGTGAGGCAGTAAAATCCACATGGACCTGTATTTCTTTCCTTAAGTTATGTAAGCATCATATTTGGAAGACTCTAATGGATCTAAGTTATTAATTAATTGTTAATGATATTTTGTCGTAGAAAAATCAATTAAATACAATATTAATATATTTAAAAAAAAACAGACTTCCTCTCTGCACCCAGCGAATTCATAAACCTAACTCAGTTGACGTAATCCGTTTACTCGCATTGGTTAGGTGTTTGCGAACTGGAATTAAAATGGACAATATTTATTGATGACTTTATTCCGCTTCTCTCTCACTTGCATCGCCTCTGGGAGCGTTTTAATCAATCATTCGCCTGCTATATTGTTTTAATGTAAACGCATTGAAATAACACGCCATCCCCTGAAGCTCAATCATAATAGCATTATCGAGTCGCACCGGACGCAAACGCGCTATCGCTATTTTTAGCAGATATTGGTCACATATTCATTGCGTTGTGAAATGGAAACAAGAGTTTGGGAGTAATTGATAAAAAAAAAATAAACAATAATCATTAGGGGGATCAATTAATGAAATATGGTATTTGATTGCTTTAATTCATAGTACGATTTGGCAACCCCTCTGCGCCGCTGAAATTTCGTGGTTATCGGACTAAGAAGCTGAAAGTAATTTAATTTACTCCTTATGTTATGGGCGTGAATAGAGGCATGTGGGGGGGAGGGGGGGGGGCGTAGCAATAAATAGTAAAAAACGGGGCTCTCGATTCCTTCCGCTCCGAGGCGTCGGTACTAGGCGCCTCAAGAGGTACCTGCCGCAGGGCTCGAAGCCCTGCGAAAACACCCAGAAAGCCGAGTAGATAGCCCTGGCTCAAGAGAAGCTCCACTAAAGGACGATTTCCTAGCGAAAGGCATCATGGGCCTTGGACAAGACTCGTAAAATGAAACATAATAAAGCATTCCACTCGGTCTAAATCTGGACCCAGATGCGGATACGGATTGTTTCGGGTGTATGGAATTTGTAAAAATCGACCAAAAAAGGTTATAATGTACTTTGATAATATTTTCTAATAAAATACCTAAAATCAGTTGGACTTAGAATTCAGACGCATTGATGCGATGCAAAACCAATTGCGTGCAGTAGATAAATGCTTTGAAACGGTGATCTGATGTATTTAAATTTTTATAGAGTTTGTAGAAAAATAGTGTTAAATGACACTAAAGCGTATCTCTGCCGTAGACATTTCACTATAAACCAAAATTCATGCGCCCCGACACAGTCCACCCTCTTTTTTTTACAGGCACACCAAACCGACCGATAATATACGGACTATAATAGACGGACCATAACCGACATGTCTTTCCTATATGGCATCCTTCATGGTTTAATAGACTGTCCAGCTTTAACTGAGCGAATTTCCTTGAGAGTGCCCCCCCAGAAGTACCCGAGTTTCTCGTTTGTTTCACGTGCCCAGATGCAATACAAGCCACTTCAGCAACTCTACTATAATACGGGTACTCAGCTCTTTTAGTAACAGGTTTAAAGACCTTGACATTTTTTCTCTGGACAGGAAGCCTTTTCTTTACGCAGCCGAAGAGAAGCTCAGGTACGATAATAATTTTAAATATTTATAAAATACGCACTACTTATTACTTTATCATATACAATGTATTTATGTGTGTATGTATGTCTATATGTATATAGTATAAGTGTATGTTTATATGTATATAGTATATATTAATAGTATACGTATAAATGGCCATTTATGAACGTATATTACATATAGTGTTATAACTATACATTGAAATTTAGAAATGCTTCTTTTTCCTTTTTTTCCTTTTTAAAAAAAAAGGGTTATAAAATTATAATATTTTAAAGAGGTGCTTTATATTATTTGCTAATTCGAAATGTATTAATGGCTATAATAATGTTAATTTATAAAATGTTCTTTTATAAAATGAATATGCTGTATACATTTAGCTAATAAAAAATAAAAAAATAAGGAAAATATTGGGAGCGCACAATTTTTTTTTAGAGAGGAAGACGGAACTATCTATTTTGAGCCCCACTGACACGGTTAAGATCATTTACATTCTCTCTGCGTGTCTGTCTGTGTCTGTATGTGTGTATTCCTTTACGACAGCGCACAAACATTTAAGGGGCCGTCCACATATTACGTAATCACGGAGGAGAGGGGGGATTTTTTTTTTTAAGTTGTAATACTTCATTTCATTTTTATACATTTAGCCCCATTGTTATCAATGTTATAAGTAACTCCGAAAGATTGGGACGGAAAAATTGAACACCGAAATGCAGCTAATGCTCATTGCCCACCCTAAACTGTCCCGTATCTAGGCGGGTCAGAGTAATTTAAATAAGTAATCCAGTTTATGTAACAATTAGCCTAATTGACGTAAAAAAAAAAATTTTTATTTTTATAATTAATGAATGTACTTAATTTAGACTGAATAATATATAATAATAAATAAATAACACTATAATAAAAATCAAAACACTAAATTTGTATGAATAATACATTGTAGGTAATACAATATGGCAAATACACATATACGTAAATACGATTTCAATAAATAATAAATGATATATAGTATAAACATATTTATAATTTAATAAAATACACAAATACAATTATAAAAGCAGTGCTAAAAAATATGAAATAATATAAATAAAAATATAATATGATATGCTATTAATATATATATATATATATATATATATATATATATATATATATATATATATATATATATATATATATATATATATATATATATATATATA
>CALYMY010000629.1:0-7500 GCA_944548615.1 Micropterix aruncella | reverse complement strand
AACACGTTGATAGTAGAAAAAATTATAATAAAGCTAATAATAATATAAGGGTAGGAAAATTAATAATTAAATAAGTTGTTAATAAGGTTATTTGGATAGAGCAAAATAGAAGTATGAGTAATTGGATAGTAATATTTATTATACATAATCTCATATATAAAAAGAGAAGTTCCGATTCACTCATTCATTCATTCACTCATTCATTCACTGACTGACTCATCAACGCCCAGCCCTAACCCTTAGACCTAGGAAGCTGAAATTTTTAACATAGGTTCCTTTTAGGACGCAAACGCTCACTAAGGGCGGATTTTTCGAAATTCAACCCCTAAAGGGGTGAAAAGGGGTTTCACAGTTTGTATGAAAAACCTATATAGATGTACTTTTTAATTCGATACTTTGAAAGACTACTCTAATAAACAAATAAGGAAATAGGTGTTTCATGTTTTTTCAAAATTCTACCCTTAAAGGGGAAAAACGGGGGTTTAAAATTTGTATGGACAAACGATTTTAGATGGACTTTTTATTTCGAAAGTTTGTAAGATTACTCTAATAAATAAATAGGGAAACACGTGTTTCATATTTTTTCAAAATTCAACCCCTAAAGGGGTGAAAAGGGGTTTCGAAATGTTTATAGAGAGACGATATAGATGTACTTTTTAATTCGAAACTTTGTAAGATTACTCTAATAAACAAATAAGAAAACAGGTGTTTCATGTTTTTTCAAAATTCAACCCCTAAAGGGGTGAAACGGGGTTTCAAAATTTGTATGAATGAACAATATTAGATGTGCTTTTTATTTCGAAACTTTGTAAGATTACTCTAATAAATAAATAAGGTAACACGTGTATCATATTTTTTCAAAATTCAACCCCTAAAGGGGTGAAGAGGGGTTCCAAAGTTTATATGGAAAATCGATATAGATGTACTTTTTAATTCGAAACTTTTTCAGATTACTCTTATGAACAAATAATCAAATAGGTGTTTTATGGTTTTTCAAAATTCCGCCCCTAAAGGGGTAATACGGGGGTTTAAAGTTTGTATGGATAAACGATTTTAGATGGACTTTTTATTTCGAAAGTTTGTAAGATTACTCTAATAAATAAACAAGGAAACACGTGTTTCATATTTTTTGAAAATTCAACCCCTAAAGGGGTGAAAAAAGGTTTCCATTTTTTTATGAAGAAACGATATAGATGTACTTTTTAATTCGAAAGTTTGTAAGATTACTCTAATAAGCAAATAAGAAAACAGGTGTTTCATGTTTTTTCAAAATTCGACCCCTAAAGGGGTGAAAAGGGGTTCCAAAGTTTGAATGGAAAATCGATATAGATGTACTTTTTAATTCGAAACTTTTTAAGATTACTCTTAAAAACAAATAATCAAATAGGTGTTTTATGGTTTTTCAAAATTCCGCCCCTAAATGGGTAATACGGGGGTTTAAAGTTTGTATGGATAAACGATTTTAGATGGACTTTTTATTTCTAAAGTTTGTAAGATTACTCTAATAAATAAATAAGGAAACACGTGTTTCATAATTTTTGAAAATTCAACCCCTAAAGGGGTGAAAAAGGGTTTCCATTTTTATGAAGAAACGATATAGATGTACTTTTTAATTCGAAACTTTGTAAGATTACTCTAATAAACAAATAAGAAAACAGGTGTTTCATGTTTTTTCAAAATCCAACCCCTAAAGGGGTGAAACGGGGTTTCAAAATTTGTATGAATGAACAATATTAGATGTGCTTTTTATTTCGAAACTTTGTAAGATTACTCTAATAAATAAATAAGGAAACACATGTATTATATTTTTTTTTAATTCAACCCCTAAAGTGGTGAAAAGGGGTTCCAAAGTTTGTATAGAAAATCGATATAGATGTACTTTTTAATTCGAAACGTTTTAAGATTACTCTTATAAACAAATAATCAAATAGGTGTTTTATGGTTTTTCAAAATTCCGACCCTAAAGGGGTAATACGGGGGTTTAAAGTTTGTATAGATAAACTATTTTAGATGGACTTTTTATTTCGAAAGTTTGTAAGATTACTCTAATAAATAAATAAGGAAACAAGTGTTTCATATTTTTTTTAAATTCAAGCCCTAAAGGGGTGAAAAAGGGTTTCGATTTTTTTTATGAAGAAACGATGTAGATGTACTTTTTAATTCGAAACTTTGTAAGATTACTCTAATAAATAAATAAGAAAATAGGTGTTTCACGTTTTTTCAAAATTTAACCCCTAAAGGGGTGAAACGGGGTTTCAAAATTTGTATGAATGAACAATATTAGATGTGCTTTTTATTTCGAAACTTTGTAAAATTACTCTAATAAATAAATAAGGAAACACGTGTATCATATTTTTTCAAAATTCAGCCCCTAAAGGGATGAAAAGGGGTTTCGATTTTTTTATGGAGAAACGATATAGATGTACTTTTTAATTCGAAACTTTGTAAGATTACTCTAATAAACAAATAAGACAATAGTTGTTTCATGTTTTTTCAAAGTTCAACCCCTAAGGGGGTGAAACGGGGTTTCAAAATTTGTATGAATGAACAATATTAGACGTGCTTTTAATTTCGAATGTAGGAGGAGGAATGTGCTGTAGGAGTACTCTAATAAAAAAAAACCAAAATGCGATTTTCGTGGTTTTTCCTAAATTCAACCCTAAAGGGGTGGAAAGGGGTTATAAAATTAATATGAAGAAACGTTATTGATGGTCTTTTTAATTCGAAACTTTGTTAGGTTTACTCTATTAAACAAATAAGAAAATAAGTGTTTAATTTTTTTTTTATTCTACCCCTAAAGGGGTGAAACAGGGTTCCACACTTTGTAGGAATAAACAACATTAGATGTGCTTTTTATTTCGAAAATTCGAAGGATTACTCTAATAAAAAAGTAAGTAAATACGTCTTTCGTGGTTTTTCAAAATTCAACCCCTAAACGGGTGAAAAGGGGTTATACAATTTGTATGGAGAAACGATACAGATAGACTTTTTAAATCAAAACTTTGTAATATTACTCTCATAATCAAATAAACAAATGGGTCTTTCATGGTTTTTCAAAATTTCGCACTTAGAGGGGTAAAACGGGGTTTTAAAGTTTGTATGGATAAACGATTTTAGATGGACTTTTTATTTCGAAACTTTGTAAGGTCACTCTAATAAATAAATAAGGAAACACGTGTTTCATATTTTTTCAAAATTCCACAACTAAAGGGGTGAAAGGGGTTTCAAAATTTGTATGGAAAACGATATAGATATACTTTTTAATTCGAAACTTTGTAAGATTACTCGAATAAACAAATAAGCAAATATGTCTTTTGTGTTTTTTCAAAATTCAACCCCTAAAGGGGTGAAACGGGGTTTCAAAATTTGTATGAAAAAACGATATTAGATGAACTTTGTAGGATTACTTTAAAAACCATCTAAGCAAATATGTGTTTCGTATTTTTTTGAAATTTCACCCCTAATGGCGTAAAAAGGGGTGTTTAAGTTTGTATGGAGAAACGATATTAGATGGACTTTTTATTTTGAAACTTTGTAGGATAACTATTATAAACAAATAATTAAATACGTCTTTCGCGTTTTTTCACAATTCATCCCCTAAAGGCGTGAAAAGGGGTTTAAAATTTGTATGGAGAAACGATATTAGATGGAAATTGTATACTCTAATAAACATTTAGGCAAATACGTATTTAGTATTTTTTTAATTCAACCCCTAATGTGGTGAAAAGGGGTTTAAATGATAATAAACAAATAAGCAAATGCATGTTTCATATTTTTTTTAAATCTGCCACTTAGGGGGTGAGAAGAGGTAAATAACCCTAAAAATCAAAAAAGAAGTCGCGCGCGACGGTTCCCGGACGTGAGAAGGCGCTAGAACCTCATTATAAATTCATCATTTGTCTCGATAACATGCGTAGCGCAAGCACCGCGATCGTCACATCTTCACGCCTTAATTACTTAGTTGATCATCATGAAGTACATATTGACAGGAGTACCTACAGAGAAGGACGTTAGATACCTTTATATATTACACGCAAAAACTTACCACTTGACTGGGAAAAAGGGATCTATCTTAACCCAAATTTAACGCGTGCGAAGCCGCGGGCAACAGCTAGTATGATATAATACAATAGTCTGTTATAATATAGTAATCATATAATACAGTACTTAAGGATGGCAGTTAGTGAAATCTTAAGAAGTAGGAGATAGGCTAGTATGATCGCGTCATTTATTAAATTAATGGAATCATAAAATATATCTAATCCTTTACACGATTTATCAAAAAACGCGACACATTGTTAAACAAGATACTAATATGAAACAAGCTATAAACCCTCATGAGAGATTCACTGCCACTCTTCGTTTCTTAGCATCGGGAATGAAATCTGACTTCTATAATATCTAATTCAATTTTATAAATAATATCTAAATAAAATTGGAATATTTTATCTAAATAAAATTTTCTACAGCTTTTTGTGGAGACTGTTTATTGTTAAAATTTTTCTTGGTAATTTTTCCATAAACATTCTGAATTTCTATATTTTTGGATGTAATCTATCATTATGACAAGTCCGACACCGCCGTGACAAAAACAAAAACGCAGCACGCTCTGTCACCGCGGTCCGCGATTGTGGAACTGAGGCGTTGGATTGCAGATTGCGCACTCACGGTCAGTTTGGCGCGACGCGCCAGTTGGATTATGGTAGCCACGGAAAATATTCGTGGCGCGTCGTCAGTTAAAACTCTGGAGTGACGATTCGACATTCACGATCAAATTTTGGATGCACGCCAGTTCAACTGACGCGAAAAACTGACCGTCAATGCCCAGCTTTAGGTGTTTCCATTTTTCCTCTATGTCATTATATAATTTGGACCAATGAAAAAAGTTTGAAGCTAAGGCTTACGCTTGATTACGTGTGGGGGAGGGGAGGGAAGGGGGTGCCCGTCCTCATTACGTAATCAACTTTGGTCACCGCATCGCAATTATATATAGTCCGCATTGCATATATCGATAGTCCACGTGCTCGTCTGCGATTGAAGGCCAGGGCGGCCGGGCCTGTTGCTGCGCACGCTGGCAGCCGGTGGCCATTCTCTGCGTCGCGGCACGGGATGCAACTCTGGCCTAGCGCGCCGCTACACGCTCCAACTCCATCGCGGCAAAAATTACGTGGTTGTGTGGCGCATTGACCATGGCGAATTTACACTTGGGGTTTCTCAGTACATACGTCAAAGCGTTTTCTATTTCTATTTTTAAATGCATTCTTATATTTTTTTTTCTCTTTAATAGCGTATTTATACAGCCGCTGCTGTTTGAAGGTTGGAATCTGTAAAATAAATGCAAGAGTTTGAGGTTTTGAAATTACTTTGTATTAATGAAGTACATTTTTAAAGCATTTTAAAATGCTTTTTTCCCTCTTACTGTCTTCAAACAATTTACAACCGCTGGGTTCACAATTCTTTACATATTCCGCATATTTGGTTGATTACGTAATCATGGGGGGGGGAGGGGGGACGGGGGAGGGTTATACCGCTGATTACGTCTGTTAACATGGGGAGGGGAGGGTTCGAAAATCCCAAAAACGTGATTACGTAATATGTAGATCGCCCCCAATCTGAATAAGCTTAAAAATTCATATGCAGGCATTATTTGGTCATAGCAAGAGTGAAAAGATGTGGTGAAATTGGTCTACTAGAGGGGCTCACTAATCATATCTCATCTCGAAATATTGGACTTATAGACTTAAATTTTTTGTACAGATATGCCTTGTTGAGTCGAAATCGTAAAAATTTTAGCCGGTCATTATATTTGCATAAACGATCAAATAAAACGTGTTTTAATGCGCTGAATTCTCACTATCAGCGCTCGTCGCCAACTATCTCTTTCAATCAAGTCAACATCCTTCCCGAAGGGACATCACACTCAAATACTTCCATAAGCCTTGACTACTTGCCGGAAAGCTTCGTGGTGACACAACCGATTTTTTTTTCCTTAGTCGGGATGTATACCAATATGTTTCAAACGATAGGCGACCAAGAATAAAAAAGATAATAAAGAGTATAGTATAGCTATATTGCCAAAGAAATCTTGAGCACCGGGCGGTGCGGGCAGTCTAATGTCCAACCAGCTGGCAATGGCGATAGGCTCGCTCCGCACTAGATGCTTCTACATACAAATCGGCCCGCACGTCTTGGGCGCTGAAACCTGACATTTTATGATAATATGGTTGTTTATCAATGATATCTCCTTTAATTATTCTCTAAAATTAGTCGCAATTTTTGGATGAGGAGACTGTACAAAAATTTATATTCCAAAATTTAACATCTTTGCAAAAGGTTGATCTCATTACACACAGCATTTTGATCTATTTAGGTATACACAGTGTTTTTTCAACGAAGCACCAATGTAATGTCCATATCAAACAAATGCTGTTGTTAAACATGGTGTTGTACAAACCCGATGATCAGGAAGAAGGTAGAGGTAGAGAGACCAAGTATTAGGTGGCAACACTAATTATTGTCGTTGACGCACTTGTTAATTCGTAGAACAAGCAGCCCATCAGAACAACACAACCATAGATTTTTTACACGACTGCCCAGCAAAAAAATGACTGAAATGTGTTCAGGGATCATCCATGTATGTTTTCCACTTCTTTATTCCACCATAGCTTCTAAACCAGAGGCACCCAAACTTTCTTGACTCGTAGACTGCTTGCTGTTTTTCGTAGATCCCTGCCTGAATTTTTCTGAACTTACTAGCATTAAAAGTTTCTTGACAGCTCGAACAGTACTGATCGCCTACATAGGGTTTTTGGTAATGTGGACAGTTATATATTTTTTTAAATATCTACAATTTTTATTTGTTTATTCTAAGCGTCCACGACCTTGAAGTACGAATCATTTGGGAAAGCCGCACATAAGTGCACATGTAGCACTATCTCGCTTGCTCATTCATGTGGCGCGTTTATCCTACTCGCTCGCACGTATCTTATTCTTTTCACATATCTTATTCGCCCCTTCCCTCGTTAAACCATGTGCGCTGGCCTCTTCAATCGACTAGTGATGCAATTTGAGTTGAGTGTTGATTTCATTCCGTGATACTTGTGACGCGCGCGTTTGTTTATTGCTATTATAATAATTTAAAAAATACTATTCTGTATACAAAATTTGTTTAAGAAAGGATACGACATTAACGGATCGCCTGAATGCTTATGGTGACCTGCCTAGATGGAGTCCAGTAATGTGGACCCCTATTTACATCTCGTGCACCCCGATTTTTGTTTCTCGCCGACATGGACCCCCTGCGAATCAAAATCGACCCCTGGGGGTCCATTAAGTCCACTTTATGAAAACGCTTTAAATCGATTTAGAAGTGTGTAATGGTATTTTTTAAATTGCTGTCATCCAGAAGGTCATAAGGTACCGTAACTCTCCAAATATTAAGTAAGCAGTTGTGTAAATAGCCAAATGTCAACAAATTAATATAAATATATCGTGTTTTGT
>CALYMY010000628.1:0-22537 GCA_944548615.1 Micropterix aruncella | reverse complement strand
CGTCTCCGTGTAAATTAGGCCAAAAGTAACGAAGACAAAGACGACGGTGTGTCTTAAAAATTCCAAAATGCATAGCCAAATCAGACTCATGATTTTCTCGGATAAGCTTTTCTCTAAGCTGCAACGGAACAACTAACTTCCAATCGTAACAACTGGTGAGTTGATACTTGCTTTTAGAGTACCTAAACAATTCATGGTCCTTAATCTGGAAATTTGGATATCCAGCGGGATTTTCAGACACTGCCTTAAACAAATCGTTGTACCATGAGTCGGAAACAACAGACAGAGAGGAAACGGGAAGCAACCGAGATAACGTGTCAGGAACCACATTATCGACACCTTTCTTGTGGACAATCTCAAAATCAAAAGCAGATAGACGAATACCCCATCGAGCCAGACGGCCGGTAGGATTTTTTAAGCGCAAAAACCAACGTAAGCTGGCATGATCTGTAAAGATAGTGAATTTGGGACCGCCCTCCAAGTAACCACGAAAATGCTCGACAGCATGAATAACACTTAGGGCTTCGCGTTCGGTTGCCGAATATCGCGTCTCAGCGGGTAAAAGTGTTCTACTCGTGAAAGCGATAGGATGATCGACGCCATCCACTTCCTGGGTTAAAACTCCGCCTAAACCGTACAACGATGCATCGCAATGAAGAGCGAACGGTTTTGAATAATCCGGACAAGCCAAAATCGGACTAGAAACTAAGGCCGATTTTAGTTTTTGAAATGCCTCTTCCGCCTCGGGCGTCCACTCATAAGGGGGAGCACCTTTGCGGGTACTTGTCAACCGAGATAAGGGAGCAGCAATACTAGAAAAATTTTTAATGAACCGACGATACCAACCGGCCATACCAAGAAAACTCTTTACCATTTTTGGAGAATTTGGAGTAGGAAAATCGAGAATACATTTTACCTTCTCGGGATCGGTATGTAGACCGTGAGAATCAACTACATACCCTAAATACTTCAATTCCTGACGGAAAAACTGACACTTCTTGAAATTTATAGAAAGGTTGGCATACAACAAGCGATCTAATACTTTGTTTAACAAAGTTATATGTTCTTTAAAAGTAGCAGATACAATAATTATGTCATCTAGGTAACAAAAAACTTTGTTTTCGAAGGAGGGATCGAACAATTTGTCAGCCAGCCTTTGCATGCACGCCGGCGAGTTTCTCAGGCCGAAGGCGCAAGATCTGAAGCAGAAGAATCCTCGACCAGGAACAGTGAAGCTACACTTCTCTCGTGAAGAAGGATCCAAAGGGATTTGTCAAAAGGCAGAGGATAAGTCGATAGAAGATAAATAATTCGCATCTCTCAAACTGTCCAAGATAGTAGTAATTCTCGGCAGGGGATACGCATCCGGTTTCGTGATAGAGTTCAGCTTCCTGCTATCGAGACAGAAACGAAGAGTACCATCTGACTTTGGAACAAAAATTGTTGGATTATTCCAACCCCCCGAACTAGGTTCGACAACACCTAACTCTAACATCTTATCAACTTCTTCATTCAACAGCGCCAATCTAGCTGGAGACAAAGGATAGTAACGCTGTTTCACTGGAGGATGATCTCCAGTATCAATGACCTGGGACAACAAATTAGTACGACCGAGACCTTTGACTTCGGAAGAAATTTTTTTAAAATTATTGATCATTCTGTCTGCTAGCGATCGCTGGTCTCCAGTCAATGAAGCAAAAGGCCGCAAGGCCCTCACTTCATTGACTCGATGCCAAACAATTGCATCGCAGGACTCAAACTTGACAAATTTTAATATTTCCGGAGCCAACTCAAATTCTCGGACAAAATCTATTCCCAAAATAAGGGAAGTACCTATATCAGGAGCTACAACGGCTCGAATAACCTGGCAACGATTATTGAATTTAAAAGGAAGAAACATAGACCCAATCGTCTTAACCGAACTTGCATTAGCAGTGGATAAAGTCACCAACGGAGACTTATTAAGAGTAAAACCGATATCAACTAAATATTTATGTGAATCGGCACCCAAAATCGTAACACTCGATCCAGTGTCGAGTAATCCGCAAACAGTTATATCACCAAGTGAAACTTCTAAGAAAGGGCGACGGTTATCCTTCTCATTTGCAAACAATATCGAGGCAGAATGTAGAAAATCCTCTATTCTGCCCCGCCTTTCGAGTTTTTTGGCTCTGAAACCGGGGAATTACCAGGCCGGTTATTCTTAGAACATTCCGGACAAGTGGCTACCGTGTAGTTAAACCTACCACAACGATAGCAATATTTAGAATAGCCATGATGAGTGCCACCGCGTGAACCACGCGAACTATTATTGGCTCCTTGGTTGTAATTACCAGAAGACGAATTAGCATAAGAAAAATCATTACGGGAAAAATTTCCACGATTAAAACCGCCACGATGAAAACCACCGCGATGAGAACCACCACGATTAAAACCACCACGATTGGATGGACCAGCAGAAGAAACGTTACACTCTTTTAACTTCTGTTCAACTTTCACTTCCTCCGTCGCACATTTGGTAGGAGACTCGTCGACCGCATAAACTGCTTTCGAGCCAGAAGGCTTGACCTTCGCTTGGGCAGGAGTGGCTGCATTAGATGCGTTGATACGCTGTTGTGCATTTTCAACTTTTTTTCCTAAACGCAGAAGTTCGTCGATTGAATTTATATCAACTAGCATGAAATGTCGTTGGTAAGAAATTGAGATATTTGAAAGGATAATTCCTAATTGTTCCTCACCAGACAATGGCCTTGACAACCTGTTGAAATAGCCCAACATGACGGAAACAAAAATATGCATCCTCTCATCCGACTTTTGTTTACGTCCCCGTACAAATGACAAAACTTCAGCATCGTAATTTAAACTGCCAAAATCGGAGCGGAGTGCAGCAACTAACTGCTTCCAACTGGAAATGCTCGAAGCTCTAGCACGGTACCAACTAAGCGCTTGTTTCTGGAATAGTTCACAAGCCGATTTCAGCATCCTGGCATCCGAGATATTCCGCGAAAACCTAATCTCATCCAATCGTTCTAAGAACTCGACCACACAGGAATCGCCGTCAAATGTAAAACCAAGATTTAAAGGTTTAAGAATGCGTTCGTCAGAAATGACAAAGTTATTGTCCAAAGGAACTGGTTTCGTATCAACATGCTGTATATACGGAGCTGACGTCACTTCAGAATTCCTGCCCAAAGGAACCACCTCAGGACTAAGCTTCTCACCCTCGTGCAATGAAGTAGAAGGTATCGGAACAACAGGATTTGGTAACGGGCTAGGCGAACGAACAATATCTAAATATTTTTCTAACAAAACGACAATTTCTAAAACTTCCTCCTTTAAATTGTCTAATAATTTTTTGGAGTCTGAATTAGCAGGATTTATACGTGAAACTCTATGAAAGATATGTGCAGTTTTAGTGCTAATTCGTTTATATAAAAGTTTCTGTTTGTTATTTATAAATTCTTCGATAAGTTCTTGAAGACACGAAAGTCTAATCGCACATTCCTGAAACTCGGAATCTGGATCTAAATCCGTTGAGGAAATTGATTCAGCTGGAAACTCCCTTAAGAGTGAATTAAATTGTTTTCTCATCGCTTCAACATTGGTTGGAGTGACCTCCCGAATCGTGAACTCATAATCGAGTTCTGCCTTTACTAAATGTGACGCAGCATAATACACTATCGCTGGAGACGCCATCATGTATATATTTTAAATCCCACCAAAAAAAATAAAAACCAAAATAAATAAAAAATAAAAAAAATAAAATGGAATAAACTGACTTTTTTACTGCTTGCGGCACCTCTGTTTTATTTGGCTGCTTACCTCACCAGGATAATTGCCTTCACATCTGGAAATTAACAAAAAAATAATTAGTATGATAAAATAAAATACTTAAACGGCAAGCGTAAAACTTTTTCGCGGAAACCGCCTTAAAATAAACAAACTGCTGCTAAGCAACGCCAAGTATTCAAACAATAATTAATATATTGCTTTTAAATCTAAGATTCTGACAAAAAAATATAGTAACCATAAAAAACGGCAAGTACAAAATACTTCTTCACGGTAACCGCTTTAAATTACAAAAAATGCTGTTAATGCCGACAAAACTGCAAGTACACAATACCGCTTAATTCAATGACAAAAGTTGCTTCTAAATACAAAAACAACAAGACGGTGCTTACAAGCCTCTTTCACGGTAATCGCTATGAATAAAAATTATATAAAAACAAAAAAAATGCTTCTAATTTTTTTTATACAATTTTTGAACAAAGTGCTTAAAAAATCGTGCTTCAATGGCTGAGGAAAAGAATACCCTAAAAGCCAAAATCCAATTTATAAGCCTAACGTTGGAGCGCTAATTTTATAACCGCAAAATACTAATTTCCGTGTTTGGAAGAAACACGGTAGAAACTACCAAAACCCAAAAGAATCAAAGTAAAAGGACGCCACCTCCTTTTAAAGAAAAAGAAGGAAACTAATTATATTTAAAAAAAAAGATACCCGAAAGAAATTTTGAAAAAGAAAAAAATTAACCTCAAAAAAAACTATCTCAGAGAGTGGGCCAAATATTAATGAGCATTGGGTTTGGCCCTCAGAAAACCCTTTTCCTCAGACACACAAAAGACTACAGCACAAAAAGAAACACGAGAGTATGTAAAGTATCCGTGTTTATTCGCCCGCAGGCACCCTTCTTCAAATTCCGCTTATTGGCGTGTCACATGTGCTCATCCAAATAAAAATAACAGAATTCCAGAAATGAATGTAAATTCCTTGACGTGGAGGCAATTCCCGTCACATTTAGCGACGATTTCGTCACTTATATAGCAGCAGTAATTATACCAAAAAAACCAGAGGTGCCGACAGCTGCGATCAATAGAAAAATCCGTTAAAATCTCGAGGATCCTACGGGAAAAGCTGCCCAAAATGAAATTAAAATGCTTACCAGATAAATCACACACACTTCACATCACAAATTTTACCGCCAGGCGGTTAATTTACGGCTTTCTTGTTTAATCTACTTTCTGCCTCCCTCGGCGGAGCAACAGCACCTCCCCGCCATTGTTAAAACAGGAAATGAGTCTAACCGAACACGTTTGACAACTCATTATTGCCAGAAACACGAATGTCTCTACTCTATGGCAAAGAGTGTAGATTTACTTCCAATTTTTTTTTTTAATCAAAGTTAAATTTTATGTAGGTTTTCTTTTTAATTAATATTATAATTTTTAGTTGTCATTCATTTATTTATTTATTTATCTTTTAATAAATATATCTCCATAATAGCAACATTAATGTCATCTGACAGCTGTTAAGGAAAATTTTTGGATGATTTCAAAAAGCAACAATAAACAACATTTTCGGAACAGAAAAAGGTTATAGAAAACCCTGAGAAGTAACCTTTAATGATAATTCGGGACACAAGCGCAAAAAAAAGGAATTTCTGTTACACGGATGAAGGTATTATGTTTATATCTTAAAGAGCTTTGCTAACCATATCGTGTATTTGTGTATGTGTGTGTGTTTATATGGCTGTGTGGGGGGGGGGGGGGGGGTGATATGTGAATGTGTGAGTGTGTGTATTGTCTGTGTGTGTGCAAGGGTAGGGGCACACCTGGTCCCATGTACGCAACGTACGCAACGCATTATGACATCTGGCCCTTGAATTTGCTTGAAAGCAGACAAACTTATCCCACGCAACGCTGCGTGTGATAGATCTGTCTGATTTTATGCAAATTTAAGGGCCAGATATCATAATGCGTTGCGTACGTTATGTAAGTGGGACAAGTGGGCCGGCAGCGTAATACATTTTCTTCGGCGAATGCATTGTTTGACTTTCGTATAAAATTGAAAATTGAGACTTTTTTGTTTCGGCTTCATCCTCCCACGAGGGGGCATCTGCCGGAGGCGCCCCCCCCGGTTTCGGAGCTCGCGCCGCTCTAGAGACGGCTCTGCCTTTAGTGAAATGAAACTTGAGACTTTCGTCTAACTATTCATATAACATTTTTAGTTAAAACATTTGTAATTAAACCTTTCATTTTGACTATACAATGAGATGTTTAGGGTCGTATCCTACACTTTTAAAACCCACGTCTTCTACACTTTTAAAATCCACTTATCCATTAGTCGTAGGTATATTACACATTTCAAGATTTTACTAAGCTTTCTCGCGATATTAATTCAACACAAAAAATAGATTCTAATTCGGGCACATCCGTGTATCTCGAATGATGTTCAAATACCATTCTTCTCTCGAATAGCGGCGACCATAATATTTTCATTATTTATGCTATTATTAGAGAGGTCGTCGGTATGCCATGAATATAAATAGGCTCGTAACGGAAACCTGATAATGTACGAAAGCCGCGAAAATGGCGTATGCGTATGACAGGACACTGTGGCAAGCGTTCTCCTGCTCACGTACGAGTATACGGGATATTCGCGCCTGCACGAACAACCTTTCAAGGAGTAACTCTATATGTGAAATTAAACAAGAACATATTATTTAAATTTAACCTTTTTATTAAAAGAAAACACGTATTTTGATATTTGTTTTTTTTTGGTATTAAGATTATTCTCCACAAGGAACTGAGATGAAAGTCATCTACTACGTTTTTTAATTAGGCTTTTGTTGCCAAGGAAAGGCGTTGTTTATGTTCAACTTTTTTTTATCAGTAGCGAGTTTTTTTTAATTAGAAAAAAGGACATGACTTTCAACTCAGTTTTTTATGTGAAATAATGTTCTGTACAAAAAAAATCTATTGGGTTGGTCAAAAAGTTATTGCGTTTTTTCTATGTAAATGAAAGGTGAATTTTTCATTACGAACAAAAACTTTATTACAATATATTGTTTTTTTTTGTTCGATTACTTTTTGCTATCTTTTATGCAACTTTATAATTCTGCGCTTAAAAAAGTTCTTACCTTCCTCAGCAAAAAACTATTCCAAGTACGACGAGACATCATCATTAGCAGTGATGGTTTTACCATCTAAGTTTCTTTGCAAGGTCCAAAACAAGTGCTTATCTAACGGTACCAGATCTGGTGAGTAAGGGGGATGTGGTGACAAATCCCATCCAAATTGCATCAATTTTTTTCGATAGACCAAATTTGTATGTGGTCTAGCGTTATCGTGGTGAGACACAACATCCTTGCAATTCACTAATTCTGAACGTTTCCTCTCGATTGCGTTTTTTAATTTAACCATCTCATGACAGTACACATCCTAATTAATGGTTTGGTACCTTGGAAAGAGTTCAAAATACACAACACTTTTGAAGTCCCACCAGACTGACAGCATAATCTCCTTAGGAGGATATCTGCGTTTGAAGTGCTTTGAGCAGGTTCATTTCGCTTGCTCCACTATCTTTTTCGTTCGACATTGTTGTAAATGATTTATTTTTCGTCACCTATTATCTTACTTCTCAAAATTGGAATGTTTTCTTCACTTTTAAAAAGAGAATCGCAGATGTTATTGCGGTTAGTGAGATGGCTTTCTTTGAGCTTGTAACGATCTTTAAGTATCGTACATGCCAGTCAACAAATGCATTGAATTCCAGTGAAATGCACTGACGTCAATACAGCCATTGTTCCACCTCGTGCAGCGCTCAATTAGCACGAATTTTAACTACTTTATCAAATCAGTTACATTGAACAACATTTTTACTCGGAATATTTTGGATTGCGTCATTTTTCGGCCTTTATAAGGCGGCGAAAAATCTCCAGGGTATCATTTCTCGAATGATCACTCCCCCCAAGACAGCAGCGGAACCAACTCGGTACTACTCTCACGAGTTAGGTCAACGGGTCCGACCATTTTGGTTACGTATTCCATCCTTCCTCATATCTAGACGAGCAAGCGTCAGTCTGAACTCCATACAGACTCGAGCCGTGTCGAGTACGAGATACTATGAGCACAAACTATAATCCTTATCCATGCACCCTCGTAACTTTAGGCAGATAGCCACCGCATTCGCGTCAACCCCTAGCATATTCGGGAAGCATTAACAAACTGGCAATATAAATAACGATAAATTCCTTCTGATATACTTTCAATCGACTTTCAATACGGAGATAACCCGCAAGTTGACACCACCTCCTCACATCAAACAATTTGGAGTCTAGTGAGGGGTGGTCCGTCACAAGCTCATGTGGTAACCAAATATCGAGCTTAGTGACGTATCCAAGTTGTTATAAATGATTTACAACGCTTGCTTTCGATACGTTAAGACGTTCGGCGATTTCTGGTTTCATTGCGCCGCGATTGGTTTGAATCCACTTTTTGTCATCATCAACTTCAGTTAGACTTCCTGAGCGTGGCATATTTGTAACATCAAAATTGCCAGACCGACATTCAAACCAATTTTGACACTGCCGTACTTTTAGGGCGTCTTCCTCAAATACAGCACATTTTTTTATAACCTTGAGATGCGTTTTTTCCTTTTCGGAAGTAATTCAATAAGATATGACGAAAAAGTATTTTTTTAATGTTCCATTTTGAAATTGACGACGAATGAAAAATCTTTAACTAAATCGCGCACTTAATTTTTTCTAAACACGCTTGAATCGCTAGCTGTCAGATGACATAATGAATTTGCATATTTAAATGAAATTAGCTACAATTCAAGACACAAGTGCCAATCTAACAGAAAAAATGCAATGACTTTTTGACCAACCAATAAAAAAAAAAGTTAAATAAAAAGTCGTTTTGTTTTACATACAGAGTTTCTCTTAAAATATTTGTCGTACTGTAGCAAAAATCTCGTATTCTTTCATCTCAATAATTCGTTACTCCCCCATAATACTGGGAAATTTATTATCCTCCCTGACGGTGTTGACATGTATCGGTTAATTAATGTATGCGAATAAATATTTGCTGCATAAAATTAATACGAGAAATTTATTACTTTTTGGCTGACAAAACGTTAAGCGACATACAACTCGACTGCGGGAGTTTTCTAAGGGAATTAATATCGTCGCCGTTGATTTTAGTTTATTTTTGTAAATATAATATATATGCGTAAAAAAATTCTGACAGAAATATATATATATATATATATATATATATATATATATATATATATATATATATATATATATATATATATATATATATATATATATATATATATATATATATATATATATATATATATATATATATATATATATATATATATATATATATATATATATATATATATATATATATATATATATATATATATATATATATATATATATATATATATATATATATATATATATATATATATATATATATATATATATATATATATATATATATATATATATATATATATATATATATATATATATATATTTGTAAATGTGTAAATTATTATTTTTTCAAATTGAAATTATGTTTATTACTAAATAAATGAAATGATAAAATAAATGAAAGGGCACTTATCTGGTCTGTGGCGACCAGGAGCGACTCCACGCCTTTTTCGTTTTCTCTTCTTTCAGTATTTGCGGTTTCCTACCTTTCTACTTTATCCGCTGTAGGATAAAGTAGAAAGGTTCCAATACCACAGTAGGAAACCGCAAATACTGAAAGAAGAGAAAACGAAAAAGGCGTGGAGTCGCTCCTGGTCGCCACAGACCAGATAAGTGCCCTTTCATTTATTTTATCATTTCATTTATTTAGTAATAAACATAATTTCAATTTGAAAATATATATATATATATATATATATATATATATATATATATATATATATATATATATATATATATATATATATATATATATATATATATATATATATATATATATATATATATATATATATATATATATATATATATATATATATATTCTTTTTAGAATTGATCAATAAGATGATTATAAAGTAAATAATTATAAAAGCCACTTACATCGTGACGAAGGATTCCCTTGATCGGATTCGGGAATGCTTTAGGTGTTAACGAGAATGATGAATGCCTCTCACTTGCGGAAAGAGGAGTAGGTTTAAGTTGGGCCCATTTTTCAACTAGTAAACGCTCACCCTTCATCCAATTATCTCAAAAATTAAGCTACAATCCTTCTTTATACGTAAACTCACTCAATTTCCTATTATTTCAGGGGAAATAACAAGACAAGACGAGCTACTTGACAGATGGAAGAATTTAAAATTTCGAATTTCGTTTTTTTATTTTCTAAAGGTGCGATATAAAGAAGCTGCGATCAATATTCAGCTGAAAACTTAAAACTAAAAGCGTGACATGCCCTCATATCAATGAAAGGAAGCAGTCAGCTCTATCATATTAGTTGGAAAGATTACCTTTAACCTAAATGGATTATTTACAATGAACGAAACATAAAATATGTAAAAATTCAATATTTTGAAATATTTGATAGTTTTGTGTATATATTCTTTTTAGAATTGATCAATAAGATGATTATAAAGTAAATAATTATAAAAGCCACTTACATCGTGACGAAGGATTCCCTTGATCGGATTCGGGAATGCTTTAGGTGTTAACGAGAATGATGAATGCCTCTCACTTGCGGAAAGAGGAGTAGGTTTAAGTTGGGCCCATTTTTCAACTAGTAAACGCTCACCCTTCATCCAATTATCTCAAAAATTAAGCTACAATCCTTCTTTATACGTAAACTCACTCAATTTCCTATTATTTCAGGGGAAATAACAAGACAAGACGAGCTACTTGACAGATGGAAGAATTTAAAATTTCGAATTTCGTTTTTTTATTTTCTAAAGGTGCGATATAAAGAAGCTGCGATCAATATTCAGCTGAAAACTTAAAACTAAAAGCGTGACATGCCCTCATATCAATGAAAGGAAGCAGTCAGCTCTATCATATTAGTTGGAAAGATTACCTTTAACCTAAATGGATTATTTACAATGAACGAAACATAAAATATGTAAAAATTCAATATTTTGAAATATTTGATAGTTTTGTGTATATATTCTTTTTAGAATTGATCAATAAGATGATTATAAAGTAAATAATTATAAAAGCCACTTACATCGTGACGAAGGATTCCCTTGATCGGATTCGGGAATGCTTTAGGTGTTAACGAGAATGATGAATGCCTCTCACTTGCGGAAAGAGGAGTAGGTTTAAGTTGGGCCCATTTTTCAACTAGTAAACGCTCACCCTTCATCCAATTATCTCAAAAATTAAGCTACAATCCTTCTTTATACGTAAACTCACTCAATTTCCTATTATTTCAGGGGAAATAACAAGACAAGACGAGCTACTTGACAGATGGAAGAATTTAAAATTTCGAATTTCGTTTTTTTATTTTCTAAAGGTGCGATATAAAGAAGCTGCGATCAATATTCAGCTGAAAACTTAAAACTAAAAGCGTGACATGCCCTCATATCAATGAAAGGAAGCAGTCAGCTCTATCATATTAGTTGGAAAGATTACCTTTAACCTAAATGGATTATTTACAATGAACGAAACATAAAATATGTAAAAATTCAATATTTTGAAATATTTGATAGTTTTGTGTATATATTCTTTTTAGAATTGATCAATAAGATGATTATAAAGTAAATAATTATAAAAGCCACTTACATCGTGACGAAGGATTCCCTTGATCGGATTCGGGAATGCTTTAGGTGTTAACGAGAATGATGAATGCCTCTCACTTGCGGAAAGAGGAGTAGGTTTAAGTTGGGCCCATTTTTCAACTAGTAAACGCTCACCCTTCATCCAATTATCTCAAAAATGAAGGGTGAGCGTTTACTAGTTGAAAAATGGGCCCAACTTAAACCTACTCCTCTTTCCGCAAGTGAGAGGCATTCATCATTCTCGTTAACACCTAAAGCATTCCCGAATCCGATCAAGGGAATCCTTCGTCACGATGTAAGTGGCTTTTATAATTATTTACTTTATAATCATCTTATTGATCAATTCTAAAAAGAATATATACACAAAACTATCAAATATTTCAAAATATTGAATTTTTACATATTTTATGTTTCGTTCATTGTAAATAATCCATTTAGGTTAAAGGTAATCTTTCCAACTAATATGATAGAGCTGACTGCTTCCTTTCATTGATATGAGGGCATGTCACGCTTTTAGTTTTAAGTTTTCAGCTGAATATTGATCGCAGCTTCTTTATATCGCACCTTTAGAAAATAAAAAAACGAAATTCGAAATTTTAAATTCTTCCATCTGTCAAGTAGCTCGTCTTGTCTTGTTATTTCCCCTGAAATAATAGGAAATTGAGTGAGTTTACGTATAAAGAAGGATTGTAGCTTAATTTTTGAGATAATTGGATGAAGGGTGAGCGTTTACTAGTTGAAAAATGGGCCCAACTTAAACCTACTCCTCTTTCCGCAAGTGAGAGGCATTCATCATTCTCGTTAACACCTAAAGCATTCCCGAATCCGATCAAGGGAATCCTTCGTCACGATGTAAGTGGCTTTTATAATTATTTACTTTATAATCATCTTATTGATCAATTCTAAAAAGAATATATACACAAAACTATCAAATATTTCAAAATATTGAATTTTTACATATTTTATGTTTCGTTCATTGTAAATAATCCATTTAGGTTAAAGGTAATCTTTCCAACTAATATGATAGAGCTGACTGCTTCCTTTCATTGATATGAGGGCATGTCACGCTTTTAGTTTTAAGTTTTCAGCTGAATATTGATCGCAGCTTCTTTATATCGCACCTTTAGAAAATAAAAAAACGAAATTCGAAATTTTAAATTCTTCCATCTGTCAAGTAGCTCGTCTTGTCTTGTTATTTCCCCTGAAATAATAGGAAATTGAGTGAGTTTACGTATAAAGAAGGATTGTAGCTTAATTTTTGAGATAATTGGATGAAGGGTGAGCGTTTACTAGTTGAAAAATGGGCCCAACTTAAACCTACTCCTCTTTCCGCAAGTGAGAGGCATTCATCATTCTCGTTAACACCTAAAGCATTCCCGAATCCGATCAAGGGAATCCTTCGTCACGATGTAAGTGGCTTTTATAATTATTTACTTTATAATCATCTTATTGATCAATTCTAAAAAGAATATATACACAAAACTATCAAATATTTCAATATATATATATATATATATATATATATATATATATATATATTGTTAATATTTGATTGGTTTTTTGTAAATGCGGAATGACATTTCGAAAATTCGATTTGAAATTCGAATATATCCACTCTTTAAAAGGACGATATACGATTGCTGGGCTCGCTATCAGCCAGCTATTAAATGAAAATAAAAATAAAATACTCCATTTGCTCGTTCCCATGAAATAAGATATAAATCGTAATTTCTGGTCGAGAAGTTTATACTTAAGGCTATATGATATTTACAAGAGTTCAAAACATAAGATAAAATTGTATAATATTGTTAATATTTGATTGGTTTTTTGTAAAATCTTTTTTTAAAGAATTCGTTTAAAGGATGACACTTTGATGAAAAAATAAAAATAATATAAGCCACTTACATAGCTGGAAGGTTTTCCCGGACTGGACTGGGAAATGCTTATTGTTTAAACGAGATGTATTCTTGGATGAGTACCACTTTCGACGGTACACTGTAGGTTTAATGGGATCCCTTTATCGCTAGCGAACGATCACCCTTCATCCACATCTCAAAAACAAAGCGTATCCTTTTGCAAACCAAAATAAAATGTCTTTATTAAAGACAAATTTAAGCAAAAAACAATGAAAAAAATCACAATCAATCGTCTCTTAAATGCGGAATGACATTTCGAAAATTCGATTTGAAATTCGAATATATCCACTCTTTAAAAGGACGATATACGATTGCTGGGCTCGCTATCAGCCAGCTATTAAATGAAAATAAAAATAAAATACTCCATTTGCTCGTTCCCATGAAATAAGATATAAATCGTAATTTCTGGTCGAGAAGTTTATACTTAAGGTTATATGATATTTACAAGAGTTCAAAACATAAGATAAAATTGTATAATATTGTTAATATTTGATTGTTTTTTTTGTAAAATCTTTTTTTAAAGAATTCGTTTAAAGGATGACACTTTGATGAAAAAATAAAAATAATAAAAGCCACTTACATAGCTGGAAGGTTTTCCCGGACTGGACTGGGAAATGCTTATTGTTTAAACGAGATGTATTCTTGGATGAGTACCACTTTCGACGGTACACTGTAGGTTTAATGGGATCCCTTTATCGCTAGCGAACGATCACCCTTCATCCACATCTCAAAAGAAAGCGTATCCTTTTGCAAACCAAAATAAAATGTCTTTATTAAAGACAAATTTAAGCAAAAAACAATGAAAAAAATCACAATCAATCGTCTCTTAAATGCGGAATGACATTTCGAAAATTCGATTTGAAATTCGAATATATCCACTCTTTAAAAGGACGATATACGATTGCTGGGCTCGCTATCAGCCAGCTATTAAATGAAAATAAAAATTCGCTAGCGATAAAGGGATCCCATTAAACCTACAGTGTACCGTCGAAAGTGGTACTCATCCAAGAATACATCTCGTTTAAACAATAAGCATTTCCCAGTCCAGTCCGGGAAAACCTTCCAGCTATGTAAGTGGCTTTTATTATTTTTATTTTTTCATCAAAGTGTCATCCTTTAAACGAATTCTTTAAAAAAAGATTTTACAAAAAACCAATCAAATATTAACAATATTATACAATTTTATCTTATGTTTTGAACTCTTGTAAATATCTTATAGCCTTAAGTATAAACTTCTCGACCAGAAATTACGATTTATATCTTATTTCATGGGAACGAGCAAATGGAGTATTTTATTTTTATTTTCATTTTGTTTCGTACTTCACCTGCACCAGCGACATTTAGAGGTTGTCCGAGGAGACCGCACCTCATTACATGGTCCTTCGAGCCGACACGTGTCTCCAGCAATTTGGCACTGACAATTCCTGTATTTCAGCAACTCTATTGGCCACAAATACATTCCAGCGAGAGGCATCTGATTGAATCCATGCCAAATGTTGATTAAATTGAATGCGTCACCGACCTTCAAATATCTCTCGACCGACTAAATGACATCTTTAAAAGGTTTGAGGACGTTGAGATAGATCTGGAGGCACTGGACGAGGTAAAGTTCATGCAGGAAGGGCTGGACATTGAAGCAAGGTATTTTCAATTAAATAAAAAGTTGCAAAACCGGTTAACGATACTGAGAGATCGCAAAACGGCCGATTTAAACACTAGCTTTTCAAGTACCGTGCTCAATAATGAACAAAAAGGAATCTCGCTACCAAAAATTAATTTGCCTGTTTTTAACGGTAATTATTCAGACTGGTTGAGCTTTAAAGACATGTTTGTAAATTTAATACACAATAATAGTGAACTGTCAGATATTAAGAAATTCTATTATTTAAAAGGTGCATTAAAAAAGGATGCTGCAATAGTCATTTCCAGCATCGATTGTTCTAAGGAGAACTACGATGTCGCATGGAATGCGCTCTTAACTCGTTATGACAACAAAATTCTAATTGCTAATTGTCACCTAAAAAATATATTTGGTCTTCAAAGCGTTAAACAGGGCTCAGGAACCAGCTTGAGAAAGCTGTTAACCGAGTTCATACAACATTTTGATTCACTAAAGGCATTAAAATTGGATAACTTGGCGGACACTATTCTAATTTATTGGCTATCGCAAAAAATTGACTTTGAGAGCTTAAAAGAGTTTGAACTCCAAAAGAAATCAAACGAATTTCCGTCTATTCAAAGCTTCATTGATTACTTGCTGCATAGATGTCAAACGTGGGAAATTTTGTCCGCAGATAACATCCTAGGTAAACATGAAAGCAGCCATTTTGAAAATGATAGCATGTCATATAACACAGTAGAGGTGAGAAGCGATAAAATCAAACGCTCCTGTTCCTTCTGTAAAGGTAACCATTTCATATCAAAATGTTACAAATTTCAGAAAATGAAAGTTGATGACAAACGTAAGTTTGTTGAAAAATCACGTCTATGTTTCAACTGTCTGCAAAGTAATCATATGGTTCAGCAATGCAATGCGAAGCCAGCATGCAGGACTTGTCCAGGTGCTAAGCATCATTGGTTATTGCACACTCAACCTCAACAAGTAAGCTACGCAGCATCTACTTCCGAGAAGAGTGAGAGCACATTGCAAAACAGTCCGAGTACGTCGTCGAGATTCAATAATTGCAATAACGTAAAAGCTACATCTGAAAATGTCAGTTTGAATGCAACGTCAACTGCACCCTCGAGTAGTAGCATCGTATTGCTCTCTACTGCTATTGTTTTAGTTCCTGACGCGAACGGCAAAAAGCACGATTGTAGAGTATTATTGGATAATGCGAGCGAACGGAACTTTATAACCCAAAATTTCTATGACCAGTTAAATATTTCTGGCGATAAAGCAAATTGGGTTGTTTCTGGTGTCGGTGGTGTTAAAACCCCGGTATCCACCACTGTTTCTTTAAAAATTAAATCTAAAATAAACAACTTTTCTTTCACTGCTAATTTTGGAGTCTTGCAAAGTATGACTAATTATTTGCCTGCTTGCACGTTCGACAACAATAATTTGAAATGGCCGAAGTTTGTTAAATTAGCCGATCCTGCTTTTAATGTCTCACGCGAGATAGATATGTTGGTAGGCGCGGATATATTTTATTCCTTGTTGCAGAAAGAAAAAATTGATTTAGGTAGTGATAAACCTACTCTGCAAAATACCAGTTTGGGATGGGTCTTTGGGGGAACTCTAAACCTACGGTCAGCCCCATTCCATTATAATAGTTGTCATTTCACTTCATTAGTTTCCGACACGGAAAGTTTAAATGATATTATGAATAAATTTTGGCGACTCGAAGAATTTCCCGGAAAAACTCTGCTCTCCAAAGAAGAAAAAGAGTGTGAAAAATCGTACGTTGAGTCCGTTTCTCGTACTTCCACTGGGAGATATGAAGTTGATTTACCGATTGTAGTTGAGAAACTTCAAAACTTGGGAAATTCTTACAACTATGCGTATGGATGTTTTTTGTCCTTAGAAAGAAAATTTAAGAAACATCCAAATTTTTTTGTAATGTATAAAAAATTTATTGATAATTTTGTGTCATTGGGTCACGCACATGAAGTCTTGAATTTTCTGCAGATATCTGGTTCTATTAAAAAGGAATACTACATGCCGCATCATGCAGTAATTAAGGACTCATCGTCCACAACAAAACTGAGAGTAGTTTTCAATGCATCTGCTCCAAGTTCATCAGGTGTGTCATTAAATAATGCTATGTTGGTCGGTCCTGTCGTACAACCAGACTTGTTTGCAATATTATTGCGGTTCCGTACTTATGTATATACCATCATCACTGATATAGCTATGATGTATCGACAAATTAATATTAAACCTCGATATCAGTCACTTCAAATAATTTTGTGGCGGGACAGTCCTCAAGACAACCTTAAATGCTATCAGCTTAGCACGGTTACATATGGGACTGCCTCAGCTAGTTTTCTTGCAACTCGAACATTGATGCAATTAGTGGCCGACGAAGGCCACAACTATCCGTTAGCATCCCGAGCTATTGAGTTAAATTCATATGTTGACGATATAATTACTGGAGCTAACGACTTTGAAACTGCAGTAAAATTACAAAAGGAGCTTGTATGCCTATTGCATAAAGGTCAATTTGAATTACACAAATGGTACTCAAATAATGAAAACATTCTCAATTTAATTCCTGAGGAGAAACGAGAAAAATGCAATTTTGTTTTATCTGATGGAAACTCTTCGCTTAAAGCATTAGGTCTAATTTGGAGTCCTCAGGCTGATATATTTCAAGTATTAATTCCTGAAAATATTCGTAATGTCAAAAATACAAAACGTGAAATATTAGCATGCATCGCTAAAATTTTTGATCCACTCGGCCTCGTATCACCCGTTACTGTGTATGCAAAAATTATAATGCAAAAAATCTGGTTACATAAGCTAGATTGGGATGATTCAGTTCCAGAAAGCATAACCGATTTATGGATTCCCTTTTGCAAAAATATTGTACATTTGCGTGAAATATCTATACCCCGATTAGTAATTAATACCAATGCGACTAAATATCAACTTCACGGTTTTGCCGATAGTTCAACCAAAGCTTATGGTTGTATCGTGTATTTAAGGGCAAGTGATAAACATAATAGTGGTTCTGTGAAGCTATTATGTGCTAAGTCTAGAATTGCACCTATAAAAATGGTAACTTTGCCACGATTAGAATTATGTGCAGCCTTGTTATTATCAAAATTGATGCACTCTGTATCATCTACATTACAGATCGGCGACCTGCAGAAATTCTATTGGACTGATTCAACAATCACTTTGGCATGGATTCAATCAGATGCCTCTCGCTGGAATGTATTTGTGGCCAATAGAGTTGCTGAAATACAGGAATTGTCAGTGCCAAATTGCTGGAGACACGTGTCGTCACCAGATAATCCCGCTGATGTTGTATCACGAGGACTAGAACCGCAGCTTTTAAAAGACTGCAAATTATACTGGAACGGTCCAAGCTGGCTGAGTTCAGGTGAGAACTTTTGGGAACCTTGCACAACTTTTGAAATACCAGAGAATTTGCCAGATGCAAAATTAGTTGTATGCAATGCGGTAACCGAGAACTCAAACTATATGTTGCATTGTTGCCATAAATATTCAAATTGGTTTAAACTCCAAAGAATTGTGGCTTTTGTGATTAGATTCATTTTTAATATTAAAAAAGGAAATGTTAAAATTCACGGCCCGTTAACTACCCAAGAATTGAAAAAATCTTTTAAAATTATCATCGGTCTCGTACAGCAAGAGAATTTTGCTCAAGAGATTAGCATCATAAAAAAGGCCAAAGAAACTTCCAATTTAGTGAATTTAAATTCAAGTAAAATTAAACTTTTAAATCCTTTCTTAGATGAAGAAAACCTATTAAGAGTCGGTGGACGTCTTCGTTATGCTAGTATAGCGGTTGCTCAGAAATTTCCATATATTTTGCCTTGTAAACACCACGTAACAAAAATAATAATTGAGTATGAGCACCGAAGACTATTGCATGGGGCGGCGGGGACCACACTTGCCAGTCTTAGGCAGAATGTGTGGATTTTAAATGGACGTAATGAAGTTCGTCATGTAATTCAAAAATGTATAAAATGTGCTAGATTTAGAGCCAACACAGCAGATCAGATCATGGCAGATCTACCGTCTGAAAGGGTTACGCCAACACGTCCCTTTTTAAATGTTTCAGTAGATTACGCCGGCCCGATTGCGATCAAACAGTCTCGTATCAGGAAAAGCATTATTACAAAAGGTTACATTTGTCTATTTATTTGCATGTCAACAAAGGCGATACATTTGGAACTTGCTTCAGATATGTCCACCAGGTCCTTTCTTAGTGCCCTCAAAAGATTCATGTCACGTCGAGGGAAATGCGCAAAGGTTTTCAGTGACAATGGGAAGAATTTCCTCGGAGCTTCCCGAGAACTGGAAAACCTCTATAAAATATTCAGGGAAAATGATTCACAGATATACGATTTCAGTGCAAAGGAGGGGATTGAATGGCATTTTATTCCACCTAATTCTCCGCATTGGGGCGGATTACATGAAGCAGGTGTGAAACTCGTCAAACATCACTTGAGGCGTATTATGGGCAACACGACCCTGACGTACGAGGAATTAAACTCCCTTCTAATTGAAATTGAAGGTGTAGTAAATTCTCGACCACTCATACCTTTAACTGCAAGTGGCGATAATCTTGAGTATTTGTCTCCGGCCCACTTTCTGATTAATGACTCCTTGACATCGTTTCCTAGTGCTGATTTGAGCGATATAGACATTGGAAAACTTCAAATATACAATCAGATCACAAAGCTCAAACAGGTATTTTGGAAACGATGGTCATCCGAGTACTTAAGTACACTGCAGGAGCGCAGAAAATGGAACCGAGAAATGCCAGACATAAAAGTCGGTGATATGGTCCTTGTAAAGGAAGACAATCTCCCACCTCGCCAGTGGCGTTTAGCCAGGGTGGTTGAGGTATACCATGGCAGGGATAAGAGGGTGCGAGCCGTCTCTATCAAAACTGCGGACGGAACATATGTTCGACCGATAGTGAAACTCTGTCCATTGCCTGTGTCTTGAAAAATGCTTATGTATTTTATTAAATTTTCTAAAGTTTTGTTATTTTGCATGTACTTTGCTTTAGATCTTTGATTTTGACCTTTTTTGCTAAAGTTTTTGTAAATTTGCTAAAGATTTTGTTATGAATTTGCTTGGATTTTTGCTTTAGAGTTTTTTTTTGCTAAAGTTTTTGTAAATTTGCTAAAGATTTTGTTATGAATTTGCTTGTATTTTTGCTTTAGAGTTTTTTTTGCTAAAGTTTTTGTAAATTTGCTAAAGTTTTTGTTATGAATTTGCTTGTATTTTTGCTTTAGAGTTTTTGTTTTGCTTTAGATTGTTAGTAAAATTTTGTTTGATGCTAAAGCAATGCTTTGAAATTTTGTAGAAAATTTGATAATTTGAATTGCTTGTTTGAATTGTATATTTTGAAATGTTGGCATTTCAAAGGGGGCGGTGTTTCGTACTTAGCCTAAACCGTTCTAGCGTGGCAACATTACATCGAGCGATGCCGCTGAACGCAACCAACGAGTGAAGGGAAGACGGGTCGAACGCCGCCACTAAAAACGTCAGATTACCATACGATCGGAGCGGACGGTCGATATCGTCGCCACTGCAATTCCTGCTTGTATAAATTATATATTTCGCTCGCGTGTACTTTGTATTGTACGAAATAAATCTGTGCCACCACGAACACGGCGTTTACCTGGAATCCTGCAATCCTGCACCAGCGACATTTAGAGGTTGTCCGAGGAGACCGCACCTCATTACACATTTAATAGCTGGCTGATAGCGAGCCCAGCAATCGTATATCTTCCTTTTAAAGAGTGGATATATTCGAATTTCAAATCGAATTTTCGAAATGTCATTCCGCATTTAAGAGACGATTGATTGTGATTTTTTTCATTGTTTTTTGCTTAAATTTGTCTTTAATAAAGACATTTTATTTTGGTTTGCAAAAGGATACGCTTTGTTTTTGAGATGTGGATGAAGGGTGATCGTTCGCTAGCGATAAAGGGATCCCATTAAACCTACAGTGTACCGTCGAAAGTGGTACTCATCCAAGAATACATCTCGTTTAAACAATAAGCATTTCCCAGTCCAGTCCGGGAAAACCTTCCAGCTATGTAAGTGGCTTTTATTATTTTTATTTTTTCATCAAAGTGTCATCCTTTAAACGAATTCTTTAAAAAAAGATTTTATATATATATATATATATATATATATATATATATATATATATATATATATATATATATATATATATATATATATATATATATATATATATATATATATATATATATATATATATATATATATATATATATATATATATATATATATATATATATTATTTTCAAATTGAAATTATGTATTAATACTAAATAAATTAACGTATAAAATAAATGAAAGGAGACTTATCTGGTCTGTGTAGACCAGGAGTGACTCCACGCCTTTTTTTCTTCTCTATTCTTTAGTGTTGGTCAATAATCCCTGCTGTGGTATTAGAAGTCTGGCCAACCGGACTTCTTCCTGCCTCATGCAGTGGTGACACAAATGAAAGTCGAGAATCTATGCTGGAAAGGAATAGGCGATTAGTATATCTAAAAACTAATGATTAATGAAAAATGTTGGTTCTATATTTCGGTGTAAACCGTTGTCAAGATAAATGACATTTCTGAAATCGAACAATTCCTTGAAAATTTAAATTCAAGAAATCGAACCAATAGAAATGATTAATAATATTTTACACGATCCAGCTAAAGTATATCATAACCGACCGTGAAAAATATTATTTTTAATGAATGATTATAAATAAAAAATAAAAAGCAGTTGATGATTAAACCTGATTGAATAAACCACATTAATTTTGTCTATTGAGACCCGAACCTTTGCAAGCGCCTAAAATATAAATAAAAGCCATTTCCCAAGATTTGACATCCCTTTCTTTTGCATTATCACCAAGGCACTTTATTATTTTAACCTTAAAACATTGATCAAAAGTTAAATTATGTGCCCTGGCATGCAAAGATATTGGGAGCTGGCTTTCATTTCCTACACTGGCCCTATGATTATTTAGTCTAATATTAAGTGGTGTGGTTGTTTCGCCGATACAAAAAGCACTGCAAGTGTTACACAGAAGCTGATACACTATATTTTTTGAATAACAACTACAATGAAAGGGAACCCTGTATTTATTAGTAGTATTTGGACTGGAAAAAAAAGGACTTTGATCTAACAGAGGACAAGTTTTACAACGTGGACGACCACAAGGTTGAAGACCCAAGTTATTATTACCAACAGAGAAATTTTGTTTATTTTTTGTTTTGTTTAATATTGATCTAATATTAGGTGGTCTGCGGAAAGATAAAATTGGTGGTAAATCTAAGAGATCTTTGGTGGACGCATCATTAGAAATAATAGGATATAA
>CALYMY010000627.1:0-22823 GCA_944548615.1 Micropterix aruncella | reverse complement strand
TGGAATATCTCGTATACAATCTAGGCAAAAAAAAAATACCGCCGTATTTAGGAAAATACATCGTTTTGGAAAAATACCATTTTAATCCACAGAAATATAAAATACAAAAATACTAAAATATGCTACTTTTGCTATTATAGTCACTTCACTATCAAGTTGGAACTCCTCTGACTGCAACTCGTACCGCGGAATAACACTTCTCTCTTCGCACCGAACACTTTTAAACGGACTGATGACCCTGTCGGAGAGAATTCTACCAGAAACCCAGTTCGGATTCCAACAGATTGTCACGGTAAAAGAAAGCAATAAAAAAGGTAATAGATAGTTTACAAATAGGAAAGACTATTAGAAAACAAAAGCATAAAACTATGGTTCGAAAACAAAGATTCGACTACTTCAACGAAAGGGGTCGCAATAAAACACTAAAATGTATATATCCGTCTTCATCTCTGACAAAAATTGCGCATTCACAATGCTTTCCCTCTTGAAAAACAGCCTTTTCGGGAAAATAAAAAACTAAATGAATATATACATCAAATAAAACACATTATCATCCCAGAGTTCGCAGCAAAAGAGTCTGATTTCGTTTACCTGCTAGCCCGGGATGTAGTCGGAGATTATCCCATAGTATTATTTCCGGGTCCATTAAAGGATTTACTGCCACGGGTTACGGATTTTGTCAGCATGGACATCGTATAGGCTCGGTAAATTTCTCCCGAATGGGGTCGATCAACCGAGCGCAAACAAGAACAAAGATAATACGTATATTATACGATACGTGAAAACTTGGTTATCTGGTTACTATATCAGTACACTGAGGAAATATTGGATTTCTTGGTACAACGTCGTTTTGTTCTTACGGCTTTATACAGAATACTGAGCAGTCAATCGTTAGTTTGTTGAATTGCAAGGAATTTTGTTAAGAATCCATTACTCGATTATATGTTTCACCATGCTCCGTACGGTTAATACGAAAATAACGGTATAATGTAGCTTCTACGTGATTCTTGTAACTGACTATAACTTTAAATATTTAATAACACGCTGTCAAAAAACCCTGCTAGAGCTATTTCAAGTTGCGCAGAAATTTATATTAAAAATTATTCTACGTAGACCATATCGCCATCCCACTAATGAACTTTATAAGGAAGCTAAAGTTCTTGATTGTAGGCAAATTTTTCTAAAAACTTCCCTCTTAAGGCTATTTTTGGACAATAACTCAAATTTAGGAATAATTCAGAACCGCCGACCAACGAGACAAGTTTTAGAAAATAGCTTAATAATACCCAAAAGGAAAACATCATTTGGACAAAGACATTACTCTTTCATTGCGCCGAGATTTTACAATCTGATCAATATGGAAATAAAAATGAATTTGACATTTAGGGATCTCAAAAATAAATTAAAGAAATGGTTATCGAATCATGACAGACTAACCATACATCAAGTGTTAGAAATAATAGTTTAATAAAACTTAGGTGCACAAATTCTTAACATATGTTTAAACATGTATGTTGAGTATATTTTAACATTGATCTAACTACCAAAAATGATTTAACTTTGACAATGAATTGTACTTTTTTGACTAGGTATTTTTATATTAAATCCTATATCACTTAACATATATTAAATATTAATGACTGTTTCTTTCTTTTCCCACATATAACTTTATTTATAATATTTAGTCGAATTTTATATTATATTTATTGCCGATTATATAATGGAATTGCATTTAAATTATTATATTATCTTTAATATTTTTTTATTATTATTTTTTTATTTTATTCTGAAGACCACATTTTAAGGCAATTTAGTGTTATTAGCTTTTTACTAAAACTTGTACATTTGTAAAAAATCAGGCAAACTTGATTATATTATTAGAGTCCTGTCCACCCTAGAACGGGCTAGTCCCAGTTGGGTGACAGAAACAAATAAGCAAAAGGTTAAGGTTTTGCCATTCGGTTCCTGTTATTTTTGTAAGCAAATTAATGTTTCATAGTAATTAATTCTTAAATAAAAAAAAAAAAAAATAAAAAAAATTGTTTATATTTTTCAGCATTATATTTTTTTCAGCGTAGTAATGACTGGATGGGTTGTTGTCATTCAAGTCAAGAAACCAAGTGAGGTAGTCAAAATATGTTTGTGTTCAAAATTTGAATATCCACTATTACGTATATTTATTTTTAGGCAAGGTGGGCAAATAAACTATGCGTAATCCCAGGCGATTACTACATCGGTGCGATGTAGTAATCGCCTTTATTTTCGAGTTTTCGAAAATTTTATTTTCTAGTTTAAAAACCTTGTTGTCCATATGGACACAGTATACCAGGCAGTAGCTTCTCTTAGAACAAAATTGAAATCAAAGAGAATCAGTTTCTAACGCTTTAAAAGCTTTAAAAAAAGAAGAATTTTGGTTTTATTGAGGACACTAAAATTTTTCCTTTGGTCCGATCGGCATCAAACTTCACAGGAACCATCTCCAAACTAATCTAAAGTTTCCCTCAAAATTTCATCAAAATCGCTCGAGCGGTTTAGTAGTCCATAGCGGACATACAAACAGACATTCATATTTATATATATAGCTTGTTCCTCTACGTATTTTGTCTAACTCAAATCTGTTATATTTTGAGTTACGGAAGTATTCCGTGTAGATTAAAGAAAGGGAAATACACACATAATATCCCTGGCAGTTGGTTACATGGTATTTGTGGCACTTAGCTGTGACTTACGACAGAAATTGGTATCACGATCACGTCTTCGGTAGGACGTGAGGATTACTTAGGGAGGCCTTCGCCAAAAGGAGATGTTACGCTCGAACGCCTAACTCAATTTAAAGATTACAATCTCAACCACCCTAGCCCTCAGCCCGGCCTCCTCGACGAATCCATTCCGGACCACGATAAGAATTACATCTTCTATCCTTCAATTTTATACTAAGGCACATATATTCGACGAATTTCTTAGCAAACGAAATAAAGTATTTCATTTGCTAAGAAATTCGGTATTTATGATAATTTCTTGTCCATCGTAATCAGCCGCGGATCTGGATAAGGGCTTTTTGGGCTGCAGCCCAAAAAGCCCTTATCCAGAGCCCTTAAGCTGATTTAGCTCCATTAAAAATAATGAACAATATGGTGAATTACAAACAAAATCTAAAATGTACAAAAATCCTATCATAAGGTTGGCAACCCTGAGATCAAATCTTACTTACTACAGTCTAAGCCAGAGTCTTACACCTCTTGCATTGTAAGACTGGTTAATTATCTGCATAAATGTGATATAAGATAATAAACATAGTGTAACATATACGTGTATGTGTGTATGTAAGTATATGTATATGTATATATGTGTATATGTATATGTGTGTGTATAAGTGTATGTGTCCTACGTCAGTTATGCTTCTCCACCCAAGTCTGAAAATAAATCGTATGCCCAGATACAGGCTATACTCGGCCTATTTGGGCATGCGCTGCGCATGGTCATGTGAATGTGGGTCGTCGTTTACTTCGCACCATTACTTGGTATGACCATTTTAAAAAAAAAAAAAATTAAGCAGTTCAGTTTCCCTACGGCTATCGCCTTGTCAATTGGTACATACCTAGTAATAAATGTTTATACGAATTTTACTTATATTAATTAGCTTTATAATTGAAATGAATATTTATATTATTTATATTATGTTGTATTATTATTATATATTGTTTTACTTAGTTTGCCTGGATAAATCGATTTGTCTATTTTTAGTGGAAAGTAAAATCTTAACTTACATTTGCTGTTTGTGAATCTGTGATATTAAATAAATAAAATATTTTATTTTTCTCTTTTTTACTATACCGCGTATCTAGTGACCTAGATAGACATCATTATCGTAAACAGTTTTTTTACAAAATGGCAATTAGTTGATTAATTAAGCAGGCCCCCGAGTAATATTAGCCCAGGGCCCCTTAAACTATCATTTATTTATTGTAAAGTCACTTACAAATACTATTGTCATTGCTACATTATACAGACGATAACCAATGGCGGTACGTTAACTGAGTGAACTCTTCGTAGCTATACCTGTTCAACGGCTCCCAATTGGGATAAACCCCTTCTAGGGCTAGCGTTACTAAAACATCATCAATTCATTATTTCCAAGCATACGATTCGCTAAATTATAGGGCAATGACACATGATGATGAACAATGCATCAAAAATTGTTAAACGTTATCCACTCAATAGAGTAGACACTTTTAATTCTGAGATCTAGTTGACATCATACTATCAGCAAAAGAGTCTATTTGATTGAAAGAATTGATAAATTCTTTTTCAAATGTGTTTTTCTTACGACGCAAATAATTAATATATGAAAATAGCGTCTTTCAACGTTGTCTTTCATAGTTGCATAAATTAATTCACACGAACAATCCCCTTCCTAGGCAACAAGTATCAAGATTTGCTGATATAAAAGCGCATACATTTAGCACATTAATCACTCTCGTCGATCTTATCAGCGGTAAGTTATTAGTTATCAAGGTAACATAGCTCTTCTATTAGGTTCTTTTAAGGATTAAATGGTCTTAATATTAACACTGTGTTTATTCTACCGTATGTACCTACGGCACGGGAACAAGACTTTTACAACCGTTGGGCTCTGGTCATATCGGCAACGCACGACAGCCAGATATCCCACCAATTCAACATCAATATAATTCAATTTCATTGCAATATAATCATATTCAATGAAAACTATTATCTGAGCCTCCCTGAGATGATTAAGATTATTCTCAGATGGAAGTCTGTCTGTGCGTGTGTCTGTAAGTCTGTGTGTCTCCACGTTAAAGAGGATATGTCATATACAAGCTATCTGTGTGTCTGTATCTGTGTATGTGTATCTGTGTGTATGTATTCCTTCACGATAAGGCCCAAACTCTTAATCCGATTGAGCTGAATTTTGGTATGCAGGCATCATTTGTTCATGGCAAGAGTTGAAAAGATGGTTAAAATCGGTCTACCATTAGGAGCACTAGTCATTTATCAATTTCGAACGATATGGACTTACAGACTTGACATTTGTTACACAGATACTTTGTTGTGGACTAAAGTCGCAATGTCAAATTTAGGATGGAATATCTCATATACAAGCTACACTAATGATATTTAAATTGCGCCATACATTTAAATCAAATTTTAACGCCTCGGACGTCGCGGTTCTTTTCTCGGCTAAAGTCCAACAGGTGGAACGTAACCACCCAACAGAGTTCGTCCACCAACCGATAGAGGGCGCTCATCTGTTTTTTTTTTTTATTTTTCAGATGAAATCAGCCCTTGGCTACTTGTCGGGAAATTCTTTTGGTGACACAACCGTTCTATTTCATCCTAATCATCTACAGTTACGATATCAATTTATTCATTGAGAATATACAATAAAAGCATATCTCAATAATCACTGAAATCTAGTTATCCTATATTAGAAATCGTCAGTTGTTTACAACATACTAGCAGTTGTTTATAACATACTAACATACAAGCCCGCAGCTTCGCTTCGCGTAAAGTTTCGAATCGATTTGTTAATTTAATTTGGTGGCGTTTATTTGCATTTCTACATATACGCTACCTTTAGATATATAGTGCAAGACGTCCCCCTTAGATGCACGCTACCTACATATTTCGTAGACGTACGAGTCTTGTTCCTCGCCGCTCGCGCCGCCTTTCGCTGTACACTGCCCTAGGTATTTCGAGGTGCTTGCACGCGTCACTAATTTCAATTTATCTCTGTACTATACTTCCTAAAAACACAGAAAATGGAAAATTTTATCTATATTTAACACCCGTAACACCGAGTGTGACCGACCCTAAACAAATACATCTTCGCGGCCAACTCAGCAAGGGCCCATTAGCTCCCATGGGGCCAGTGCAGTTGGGCCAATATGACTCATGTGTTAGAGTCGGCCCAACTCACAGGTCAGCGCCCATCCGGTAGCCTCCAAGCATAGAAGTTATGGTGTAATAAAGAAACTGAAAACATACATAGATGAACCCTGACTACATGACACTCCATTTTGTTGAGTAGTCGTGTAATAAATAGATATCAATTTTTATTAATTCATTTATTTAATAATAATTTATTTATTTAATAAAACATTGATTTTTCTTACAAAAATAACAGGACATACAATGGTTTTGCTTATTTGATACTGTGACCTAACTGGGACTAGCCTGTTCTAGGGTGGACGTGGCTCTAACCTTACAATAAATTTTTAAAAGTTTTAGTAAAATGCTAATATAACTAAATTGCCGTAAAATAAGGTCATCAAAAAATAACTTAATAAATAAATAAGTAAATAAACAAATATTGTAAATTTAAAAAAATAAATAACAGTAAATAAAATAAAAAATATAAGAGTAACTATAAGTAAATATGAATAAGAGGCATATGCTTTAAAACGAGTTAAATAACTATTTAATAAATACCTAAATGTCTTTTTTCTTCACTTTATCTTGTCGTATGTACTTTGTATAAGAACTTTTTAATTTTTCCCACCGCTCACATACAATATCGAACGCCTTTACAAAGCCAATTAGGCGCAGAAACAAAATGATCTTTTGTGCGATTTTATTCGCGCCCATAAATCAGCAACCGGAAGTACTTGATATATAGAAATTGTATGGCGAGAGACTTTGCGAGAGAGAAAGGGGAATTGGGGGGAGAGATGGTGGGGTGCAGCAGCAGTGCTACAATAGGAGCGACGCGCCCAAGCAATCCGCAGCGGTTGCGCTGCAAAGCCCTGGAACACTTACAGATAATTGCAAACGGAACCAAAGAATGCCCCCCCCCCCCCCACCCTCCCTTCCACCTCCGTCGTTCCCCCAACACCGTACGTAGACTTCTGTTTCATCACTGCCTGTCTGTGGGCCTATACATGCGGCCACATTCTATTTACCGACGGTAACATGCGACAAGTAATATCTCCCAATGTTAAATTCCTGTTCACAATGGATAATAGACTCCGCTGACAAAACCTATATTAATATACTGGTGTTGGGTTTAAGTTTTTAATATAGAGAGTGGACTGTAAGGAAGGTTGGTTATTTTAAAGAATTATAATCATCATTGTGGAGAGGAGAAGGAATCAAAATTCACGCACCTTTCTATTTTTCGCGCGATTCCTTGCTGTAATTTTCACTCCGAATATCTCCAAATCTTCAGCTGGCCAGCTCACGAACGCGTAAATTACTATATAATCACAGCACGATAACACTCAAACTCATTTACACAATTCGTTTCTCCAATTGATGCAATGAATAATGGACAATTATTGGCCGCAGCATATTGGTTGGTGGAAGTGACCAACAGGTTCAACGCATCCTCCTCGTCGCACAGGATTCATGGCACCAATCTGTTGATACAACGCGTTGAATGAAGTGGCCGTACCATCGAATGGAATCTTATCGAATTGATAATTTTGCAACCGAGACCATTTTGGTTTTATTGCTTCATCGATTAGGGATCGCTTCGGTGCCTTCCTTGATTTCAGTGTTGATTTACGGCCACGACCACTAGATGTTGAACCCACTGGCGTACCATCTTGTTCTTCTTGTTCAAGGTTGGGTTCATTTAGGACATCTGTATCATCATCACCACAGCCGATGGCATGTGTTCCGTTCGTATCATCGTAATTACATTCGATTTCGAAATGTCCGGCAATCTCACGAGGTATCTCCAGTTCATCGTGCAACAATTGAAAATTGTCGTCTAATTCTTCATTGTCACTAACAGAATCGACCGCATCGGGTAGTGTTATGACGATATTAACGGCGTCTGCGTATTGGCCAAAGTTATATTCTACATCAGAATCTCCATCAGACCAATTATCCAAAATAGCTTGCAGCTCGGTAGCAGTAAGAACTTTCTTTCGACTAATCATTCTGAATCTTTACGAATCAACGCTGTCAGGTTGTTCTTTATACAAATAATAACGTTAAAATGCACACGGTAATTATATCAAAAGATATATCAAAGTGAAAGCAGTTACTACTTCTTCTTCTTCTTTATTATTATATGGCAATCCACCCAAGTGTAGGTGATTTATGCCAGTCGTCAAAACTAACACACCAATGCCTGTCGGGTATTTAAATACCCATGTCATATATCAGGTGTGCTGGCAGGTAAAAAAAAAATTTTTTTTGCTGTCAACTTCTATGGTCCCCTGGACACACATATCAACATTTTATCAAAATCGTACGAGCCGATCTATGGGCAGGCTTTAATGGGTTAAAGCGCGCTCAAAAATGGTCATTTTATGCCACAAAGTCCATAGCGCGGCTCTACGGCTTCTAGTTTTCATATATTTTCGTTATTGAATTGCTGATTCTCTATGTTTTCCATTATTTCTGTTTATTTTTATTTTTCTAGTTTTTATGTCTTTGGTATTTTTTAATTTCTTTGTTTTTTTTTAAATATTAGTTTTTTATACACTTTTTTTATAATTTGAAATGTATTTTCATTTGTAGAAATACTATTTTTTGTTATATGTAATTTCTATACCCAGATCGGGTTTTTGAAAATATTTTTTTCTTATTTCTTATTTCTTATTTCTACCACATTTTCACAATGCCATTTTCTGCCTTTTTCTCTAATTGACAAAAACCATTTTTGAGCGCATTTTAGCGTCGGTTTGGTACATCGGAGGAATTAAGTCAATAGACATGAATTGTAGGGAATTTTATCCACTCTAATTTTGTTATAAATAGTCGTTATCAAAAAATTATCTATTCGTGAATTATAAGCGAAAAACATAATGAAATGCAACACTGTTGCAATTTTTCGTGATTCCTGAAGTTAGCTCACCTTTCGCGAGGTCACAAAGTTGAAAATCGGATTCAGCGTCCAAAAATGCATATATAACCGTTGAGAGAAATACTTCGGGATTTTTTTCCTGAGAAAACCCCCATATGTTTGGACTAAAATGAGGCGGCCTTATTATTTAAAATAAATTTGCAATCTTATCGGCTCAGTTTGAATGATGCTCTATGCCTCTATAAAATAATGAATAGTATATTCGTTTGCTCTGATCTGGTGGGCGAGATCAATATTAACGCACCAATGAGCATGAGAGCAGGCTGAACTATTTCAGTATGTCTTCACTGGAAGACCGCCGCACAGCGGCTGATATGACATTATTGCATAAAATAATACATATCAAAATTGATAGAACTTATTTGGTAAAGAAACTGTCATTGTTGGTTTCGCCACGAAGGGTTCGCTCTCCTCGTACGTTCGAAATCTCTCGTGTGAACACTTGTTACGCCCAAAACTCTGTTATGCACCGCTTGATGACCACATATAATAGTCAATTAGTGGATATCAACATTTTTTAATTGAATCAACCTAAATTCAGCGAGGCTGTCTTAGCTCAATAGGCGTCTAGGAAGTGAGTATATAATATAGTGAGTATACAAATTGTTTCAAAACACTCGGAGCGATAATGAGAATAGCAAAGAGTATAATTTGAATACATAGCTATATCCTATCCTACATATATCCCATTCCTCTCCTTTCCTATCCTTGCAATAGTTCGATTGTAATTTAATTTAATTTAATTTAGTGCAATGCAACTACATTAAATGACTTTGATTTACCCTATAAGAAAATAATGTAGGGAACAATTAATCGGTCAGCGAAACACTGTTAAAATATGGTGTATAAAGTTTCAGATTATTGCGGATAATATCTGATTCCAAACATCATATTGGGGTGCGAAGCGGTGGTTCCACCAATCTTTATATAAATATATTGTAATTGGGCAAAGTACCAATACAAATATTCATAAAATATCTTCGTGTGGCAATCGGATACACTACCTACATCAAATATGCTTAGATGGCTTACCTTAAAATCCGGAAATAAGATGGTCAGGACACGGGAGCCACTTTCTTGATGTCCACACGAGATTGGTGGGTTTATAGATGCGGTGTTAGGATGAGCAATCCATTATTAATCACTCAAACGCGTTAGAATTTAAATAGAATGCGGTGCGATGTAACATTGACAGGAAGCCAGTATGCAGAACAGAATTTTCGTATTTTGACAGTAGGATGGGGGTAGGAAAAAATAACCGGTATTTGGAATGATCTTAAGGCGCCTTCCCACAAATCTAATGCAGGCGTATAATCAATTACCACACAGAGCAACTGGCGCAAACAACTGTATTAGAATAATTTAAAATATGTGTGTGTGTGTGTATTATTATATATGTATGTATATATGTTTGTATGTGTATATGTGTATATATGTATGTTACTAACCCTTTATTATATATATTTGTATTAATATGTTTACTATTTTATGCCATTTTATTTCTTAATTTTCTTTTTTCCAGTTATTTTCTTATATTTTATTTCTTTATTCATTATCTTAGTGTTAGTATTGAAAGTAGTCTATTAGTCAGTACTACTCAAACGTCACTACTTCTCCAAAAACAAAGGCTATATATTTCGTATGCCCAGATACAGGCTGTTCGGTCTAGTTGGGCATTCGTCTAGAATGATCGTATGGGATGTATTCATTTTCTTATTACTTATATAAATAATTACAAATCATATCTGTACGATCTCACTGTTAACTCTATACCAAGTTGTAACAAATAAAAAAATAAAAAAAAAAATAATTAGTAATAGTTCATGAAACGCTGTATGTTTCCCGAAAATAAAATAAATAAATAAATAAATGAGGACCATACGCCAAATTGAGCTGTTTCGATTGCCGCGTTTTAAACCTAATGCACCAAGAAATGGAGTACTCACGCGCTCCTGTGAGCTTTATAATTCACATTAAAATAGTATTGATATGTTTAATAATTCCATAGTCACTTATTTTTCAATCTGTTGGCTAGGTGGTGGCTGGTGGGCCAGTAAAGTAAAATCGCAAATAGTGTTCTGTGTGAACTAATTAAAATATAATAAATCCAAAGATGGTCACAACAACTCAACGCGCTTTCCCTTTTGTGCCCGTCTGTAGAAGCTTGGGTGAAAGAAATGCCAACATGAAGACCGGAGCGCCAGATAGGGCCTCCCAGCATTCGTTTTTCTTTGATATAATGGTAACTCAGTGATTCACACAAATGAAGTCTTAGGTATATACGCGAAGAGCAGCTACTCTAAGCACTCACTTAAAGAGCGACTGCAGAATGTCTGTGTGATGATCGCGTGAATATAGCCTGCGGAGTTATGATCATGTTTCAGACTCTCGGAATATTATGCAATAGCTGGAGAGACGGAATAGCCGAAATCTACTCATTTTATCAATGTCGCACAATGGACCTACGAGTCCCACGCACAATGGACCTATTGAGTCAATAAGCCCACCCGCCGTTTTTAATTTTTTGCCAGGAAAAGTATTTTAAACGCGCTAAAAAAATCGATATGACGTTGGAAATATACATTTTGACTCCCCATCCCCGATACGATTAAGACCATTTCCAGACTGAAGTCTGTAAGTGAGTCTGTGTGCCTTTGTGTGTCTGTTTTGTTTTGTGTATGTGCACAATAATGTCTAAAGAAAATTATCCTACAGACACCGTAAATATTTTCGCGCTATCCACTTTGTTATAACTCGCCATTAGATGGCGCTGGCAGCACATCAACTTCTATTCCGTTCAACCGATTGCCATGGAATTTTATAAATGCTAAAGCGAAAGTTGAAAGGACCCACGAAACGATGTGATTTTTACCACGCTTTTATTAGGTCGACCTGTATGTAACTATGTAATGGAATCTAAGGTAACTAATTTAACCATCTTCCAAGGATCGTAGCGTCATGAAAATTGGCAGCTGTATGTAGTTCTGATGACAATACAATAATATGGTACTGTCGAACTGATCTGATGATGGAGTCGGAAGATATGAACTGGAACTTCATGATGGAACATCGTATCATAGCTGTGTTTGGACTTGTTAGAAAGGTCTTGGAATGAACTTTGACCACGATTAGGTCGGGGGAGTCTGGGAACTGTATTGTTTCCTATAGAGCGGGGGTGGTTGCCTACCTTACGGCGACTGCTCTTGAAATGACCATTGCCCATCCGATCCCGGTTCAGAGTCGGGCAAAGGACGCCTTGGTCCGCGACAGATTCGGCGTACACCGTTTCACCGCTCCGTAAGGGAGAGGACCGCGCAAGCGACCTCGAACTCGGAACCAATCGAGAGACCGGAGAAATGTGGTCACAATTGGAAGCAAGGGCGCGAGTGTCGGCCCGCCAGGTAACATTACTGGCTATCTCGCGGTAAAGGCGTTGGTCTCTTGCGGGTTGTGACGTAGCTGGACGTTGGATTGTTCTGTCCAAAGTCTTCTACGTTCACTGCAGGGCGACAGAACGAAAAATCGTTAAAATGTCCTGTGGTGACGGGCTCGCCCATTGTAGTTGACACCGCAAGTTGTTAGTCAGAGTCGGGAGTGGGAGCTAACGGGCCCATGATGAGGTGGCCACGATGACCCATGTGTTCAGGGTCGGTCACACTCACGGGTCAACACCCATCCGACGGCCTCCACGCACAGGGTGCGAACCTGGGTAGGACACTGGGTCAACCAGTCTCCCCTGGGAATCAAACCTCTAGCGCTCCTGGACGGTCTGCGCACCGAGCGGCAGCCAATCGATTGTGCTCTCCGACTAACAGTCGGGGGAGTCTGGGAACTGTATTGTTTCCTATAGAGCGGGGGTGGTTGCCTACCTTACGGCGACTGCTCTTGAAATGACCATTGGCCATCCGATCCTGGGTGAACAGCCGGTGGTCCGCGATAGATTCGGTTTACTCCGTTTCACCGCTTCGTAAGGGAGAGGACCGCGCAAGCGACCTCGAACTCGGAACCAATCGAGAGACCGGAGAAATCTGGTCACGATTGGAAGTAAGGGCGCGAGTGTCTCGAGGCGCCGGGAAGTAATTCCTAGCTATCTCGCGGTAAGGAGTTGGTCTCTTACGGGTTGTGGCGTAGCTAGACGTTGGATTGTATTGTCCAAAGTCTTCTACGCTCACTGCAGGGCGATAGAACGACTAATCGTTAAAACGTCCTGTGGTGACGGGCTCGCCCGTTGTAGTTGACACTACAAGATGTTAGTCAGAGTGCACAGTCGATTGGCTTACGTCGCACGGTGCGCAGACTGTCCAGGAGCGCCAGAAGTTTAATTCCCAGGGGAAACTGACCAGAGTCCTACCCAGGCTCGCACTTCATGCGTGGAGGCCGTCGAATAGGTGTTGACCCGGGAGTGTGACCAACCCTGAACAGAATGGGTCTTCGTGGCCAACTCAGCAAGGGCCCATTAACTCCCCAAGGGCCCATTAACTAACATTACATTAACACAGACACACAGACAGACTTCAGTCTGGAAATGGACTTAATCGTCTCGAGGGGCTCAAAATAGATATTTCCGTCTTCATCTTGAAAAACATATTTTGCGCGTTCACAATACTTTCCCTCCTGGTCAGCTGGTGGGCGGGAAATTAAAAACAAACCAAGTCTGTGACAGTTTTTGCTAAGTTAGTCCTTCTGCGCAGGACTTTTGTCTTAGATTAGTGATTAATTCGCTACTTTATTCAGCGGCGGTGCCCCCTCCTATAATTCCGTAGTTAATCACGTATTATGGGCACTCGATACTCGACGAGACAATCTCGATGGCCCTTCAAAACTCGACAAAGTGCTTACCTAAAGCGGTCCACTGCTTAATGCGCAATTCCGGCTGACAGGGGACCACCGGATATTATGCACGCCTTGTTTGCCTGGAGTTACGGGGGTAAACGACGAGACAGGCTTTCGGGCAGCTCTGAATGGAACGTATAGGATGTTTATATTTGTTTAATTTGACTGAGAATGTATTTCCTGAAAATGGTAGACAGCACCTTGCAGAAACTGCAATTAATGCGGGCATTCACTCGCACCGTACTCGCGGTATCTCCGTTTTATGCATACCCCGAATACGACTGTCAAAAAACAGGAGGGAGCTAATGGGCCCTGTTGGAGTTGGCCACGAAGACCCATTCGTTCAGGGTCGGTCATACTCACGGGTCAACTCCCATTCGGCGGCCGCCACGTAGAAAGGAGACCCATGGTAGGACGCTGGCCAGTCTCCATTAGGAGTCAACCTTCGGGAGCTCCTGGACGGTTTGCGTACCGTGCGGCGTCAACCAATCGATTGTACATACCTTCCGACTAACAGCCGGGGAAGTCTGAGAACAGTAATGTTTCCTATAGAGCGGGGGTCGTTATTTACCTGATGGCAACTGCTCTTGAAACGACCATTCGGCCATTGCACCCGATCTTGGGTGAATAAGCCGGGCAAAGGATACCGTGGTCCGCGATAGATTGGGTAATCACCGTATCACCGCTTCATAAGGGAGAGGACAGCGCAAGCGACCTCGAACCCGTAACCAGTCGATAGACTGGAGTAGTCTGGTTGCAACTGGAAGTAAGAGCGCGAGTGTCGGCCCGCTGGGTGACTTAACTGGCTATCTCGCGGTAAGGCGTTGGCTTCTTACGGGCATGTGGCGGAACTTGACGGTTGACTGTTTTTGTTCTAAGTCTTCTGCGTTCACCTCACGGGATACAAAACGATGAATATCGTTAAAACTTCCTGAGGTGACGGCTTCGACCATTGAAGTTGACAGCTATAGTTGTCAAAAAACAGAAAAGCAACTTATACCATAGCATTAAATTCTATAATCTACTCTTTACCAATGTTAAACACCTGGAGGACGGAAATTTCAAAAAAACACATCAAGGAGATGCTGATAAGCTATCCTTTCTATGATCTGCCCGGATTTTCAAATAGACTAAAGGCCAGGACTTTTCAAATATTGTGCCCATTTAAATGACTTAAAAAATTTGATCCTTATTGTATATTTTAGTTGGTCCTATATTTGTACCTTTAGTTTTTAACAGCATGTCGTAGTTTTAATTGATTATTTAACATTTTACTGACAATTGAATATTACGATGAATAACTTTTACTACGTATATATAAGAATTATAGACTATTTCAATTATTAGGCTTATAAATTGATTATTTATATTTATATTTGTATTTTGACAATCTAGTAGTTAAATTCTTGACTACCTATTAGTAAGTTAAGTAAAGAGTAGTAACGAGACTTACTACCTTACACAAATATTTTAACACGTCCAAGAGCAGTTCTTAGCGACACGATTGGACACGACGAAAATGTAATGTAATGTGGTGGGGCAAAAATAGCCAACCCAAAATTCGAACTCGTAACCAAAACGGTAATCCTAAAAGTTTTGAGATATCTGCGAAAACCTGAAAGGTCATATAAGCCTCCCCGATCTAGATAGATGATTCTTACGCGCGCTTTGAAAAAATCCATGAATCGAACTGTCGAATCGTGGAGACAACAAATAGGCTTTTTTTAAAATAACCGGATATTTATTTTATTTACATGTAGGTAAGTAATGCAAATATTAAAAAAATAAGAGTAAACAATTTCAGCATAGGATTTATGCACAAAAATACTTACAAAATTGAATCAAAAGCAGAAAAAAGAATACATCGTATAGTCTAGTGGCAACGTCACCTAACTAGGACGGGACCTGTTCTAAGGTAAACATTTATTTTTGAATATGCTTGCAACAATACTGTGTTTATAAAAATGGCATATATTCCATGTATGCACAAAATAATAGAATTGCAAAACCATATTGAAAATGACTAAATAGTTAAATTAAATATTTAAATTAAAGTTAGAAGTGGAAAATTAAAATGTCAGCAAATAAATTCAAATTCATTTATTGTTTGAATGAAAATGAACAATTTAATTATTATTTTACAGAAAATCAACAGTATAAATACTCTCTGTCAATCTTCATCATAGTTTTAGATGTAAAATAAAAGATTAGTAATTTGTTTTCGAATAAATTACGAAATATTTTATTTTCCCCATGTTTTCCCCTCTTATCAAGTATTACTTAGCTAGACTTAGTCTTGGTTGAGTAAAGACTCAAGTAATGATCAATACTCGACTATAGATTCGAGTGTTAGTCTCTTCCACAGCTGTAATTGAAAGAATTTAATTTAGTTTTTTGTGAAAACCACAGTAGTTTTAACTGTTATCACTTTCGAAGTTGTACATACCTGTTTCTCTCTTAGATCAAAATTTACATGAAGTCATGTAAAAGAAATAGAAGATAACACATAATAAATATGTTTCACTTCCAAAGCTGTAAATCTTTGCTCATTATATAATAAATATTTTGGAATATTTTCGATTTTTATTTCTAGATAGCCTGCAACCCCCGGGAGTCTCTTTGCGACTCCTCAGGGGGTCGCGACCCATTGCTGGTTTAGAGGAGCGGACCTCAATTTTAAAAGTACTATTGTATGGAAGCGTGGTCGAATTGAATCATCTTAAGGTTTCGAACCGTTGCTGCTATTGGCTATGATATACAGTATTATACATTGCATATGTATAACGTCTTCGTTTTCCCATTCATATTTTCTTTTTGCAGGAACTGGGCGACTTTTTACTGCACGTGCCGAGGCTCGTTCGTTCTGATTCCATTTGAATAATTTCACCGCTCCTGAATTGCGGCATTTCGGATTCAAATTGCCTGCGTCCTATTTTATTTACATTTTTATTCCGCCTGCACATTTTCATTACATCCGCGCCACGAGACATATCTATAAAATTATCGTTAAGAAATCTCTAGACTCGTTGTAAAAGTTATATCTAGCAATATACAAGCTTAAGGTGAAATACAGCAACACGAATACATACATTAAATAAATAAGAATAAATAGGAAAATTTTATTTTCAAAATCCCGATCTGGGTATAGAAATTACATATCAAATAAAATTGGTATTTCTACAAATAAAATTACATTTCAAATTATAAAAAAGTCTATAAAAAACTAATATTGAAAAAAAACATAGAAATTCATAAATAACAAAGACATAAAAACTAGAAAAATAAAAATAAACAGAAATAATGAGAAAACATAGAGAATCAGCAATTCAATATCGAAAATATATGAAAACAAAAAAAATAGAAAGCATCCAAAGAGTGCTACATAAACTACATTTAATAAGGATCGCTATCATTTACTAAGTTAAGATCGATAGCATTTAATAAGTTTTAAAAGATAGTTTGTATCAATCAACAATCAAAAAATTGAAAAATGCATCGACTCTCTAAAGAACAAAAAATCAACTGGTCTCGATGATATACCTGTTAGCGTAATTAAAATCTATAAACGTGTACTGGCACCCTGTCTAACATATCTTTACAATTTAAGCTTTTCAGAGGGAATATTTCCAGATTGTCATAAAGTAGCCAAAATTACACCGATATATAAAAAAGGGCGATCCCACGAGCGTAGAAAATTATCGACCCGTAGCCCTACTGAGTAATTTCTCAAAAAATTTGGAGAAGGTCACCGAAAAACGACTAAATGGTTTCCTTGAAAAATTTGTGGTCATTTCAGACAGTCAATATGGATTCCGGACAAAAAAAATCTACACAGGATGCCGCGCTGTCTGCATATTTCATGATTGAGAATAGTCGAAACAAGAAGATGCTTTCAGCAGTACTGTTCTGCGATCCAAGCAAAGCATTCGACTGTATAAACATCAGTACCTTGGCAGACAAGCTAAACCATTATGGAATTAGAGGAGTGGCCAATTCACTCATCAAATCGTACCTACAAAACAGGCAGCAAGTGGTGGAGAGGCTGAGCAAGGCTGAGCAATCGAGATGTGAAATAGTAAACATCGGTGTGCCTCAGGGCTCAACATTAGGACCTCTCCTCTTCAATCTCTATTGTAACGATTTAGCAACTAACATAACTTGTGCCAAAACTGTTCAACTTGCAGACGACACCACGTGCATTCTTGAAAGTGATTGTAGAACAAAAATGGAGGAATCAACAAACGAAACACTTTTTGAAGTCAATGATTGGTTTAGAGTGAACCCGATGTCGCCAAATTTAAGCAAAGCAGTGTTGATAAACTTCTCAAATAAAAAAGAAAAACAGTTAGCGTTAAATTACTCTATCGAGATTGCCAAGTACACTACATTTCCAGGAGCTTACACCGACGAAAACATGTCACGGAAAACCCACATAGACCAGACCAAACCAAAATAATGTTCAGTCCGCCATGCGGTATCCAGATCAAGAAAGATATTGGACGAAAAGAAAATTGAGAGTGCATACCATTCTCCGGCCGAATCCCACCTGGGACATGGGATCCTATTGTGGGCAAATGCCACTGATATTAAAGAGTTATTTATTTTACAAAAAAGAGCCGTGAGAGCAATACGCGGATTAAATAGGAGAGAATCTTGCAAACCACTATTTCGTGAATTAAAGATCCCCACCGTTTATGCCATACCTATCCACGAAAGCCCGCGCGAGTTCCACAAAAACAAAAATAAAGGAAAGCACCAAGCTCTGTCCAAATACATTCCCACAATACAAGGCACAAATCGATGTAAACTCATAATTCTATATATATATATATATATATATATATATATATATATATATATATATATATATATATATATATATATATATTGTTAGGGCCTAGTTTTTATAGTATACAAACTTTAACCTAAATCATTTTAATAATTAATCAGTTAACTTTATCCATCGCGCCATAGACGCGATACACCGAGCGGATACGTCTTACCGTATGTAGACGACAAGTCGCGCACATCCCTAATCAATTTTAATCAGTAAGGTAGAATATTTTTACTTAGAAAAGAGATCTTTCTTCTCTTTTTTTTTGGCTGGCAACCACCGAAGAGGACGGTCGACAAGAGACCGGCCGCTCCGCCCTTGGCGGGCGCGGCCGGCTACCGCCCAATTAATTATTAATTTTGTGCCATCAGTCGTTAGTCGACACAGTCTAAATTTGTGAACTCTAAAATCTATAACTAAACTCAGTTCAACATCCGGGCAGGACCTCAGCGGATTCCATACCTTATACAGGCAAGTCTTCTATCTGTAACCATTAGCTTCCCCTCATAAAGTCAGATTTTAAAAATAATAAATTTAAATTAAAAGATTGTTTTAAAGCCAAATCCCCCGTAAACTACCGTTGCCATATCTTCGTTGGCGAATAAATTAGAGTCATATAAATCAAAATTTATTAAATTGAGTACGTCGAAATAGAGGTAGGTAGTGCGTGGGATGTGCTATAATTCCCGGTGTCTAAGCATCGCATTCCGTCTTCTCGCCTCAATCGATTTCTCTAGTACCATCTAAATATTGAATCCAAAATATAATTTAAAATTTAAAAATCGCATCCGGGGAGCAGGCGCTAAAAAATCTAGAAGCAACCTTCCAATAACTCCCGCGGGTAGCAGTGTCTTCCTTCTCTATTCCAGAACCCGAAGTACCTGTCCAAAATCCCTCTTCGCCGAATTAAGCCCTGAAAATTGAAAGGCTGTAACGTTCAATTTTCCACGAATTTAATTTTAGAATTTTGTTAATTCAAACTATGTACTCGCATTCGCCATATGCTATGGCCTAGCTTTCATTTATTATAATTAAAATAAAATATGTTACTCTGTCAAATAAACCTTTCATTTTGGTTAATTAATCATTATTTAGCGAATTAAAGAAATCGAGACGGTACCTAAAAATACCGCCGGGTCAGAGCGAGCTACAATCTCGTAGGTACCCGACTAACACTGGACAGGATAATGTTTCAGGGCAAGGGATAAATAAAGAATAATTTTATAAAAGGAACTTTGAAATTATACATTTTAATTTTATCATTTAGCGGAGAAAAGAACCGCAGTACATTATTTAATTATAGCAGCATCTGCTGGTTTAGAGCGTACCTAGATTCAAATAGTATTTTCTCTTTTTTTTTAAATATAATTATCTAGCAATTATTTCCAATAAATACATTAGACGATTTAGCCATTGATTTATGTAAGAGCGCGGACCGGGACCGGGGCCGAGCGCTCCAAGCGGGCGCGATCGACGCGCGCCGACGCAGTACCTCGTCGGTACACCGATAGAGGGCGCGGTGAGTAAATCATAATATTCGATCTCGTCGCCGCAGCGCACTAAACTTGATATCGCTTCTTCTTCTTCTTTTAGTCCTCTCACAAGATATATCGAAATTCATTTTATAATAAAACATAACTAGGGTACTTGACCGTCCATTCAATTTGAATGCTCTCGACTTTAGGACGACGTCAATACAGGATTTTAACCACCCCTGAGCACGACTGAGCTACCGTGGTATCCTTGGCGTCGCTCCACTCCCACGCACAAAGGTAACCTCCCAGGCGGAGGGAGGCCCTTTGCATTTGTTTATGTGGTCTATCATCTATTTCTCGCATGTGTAGCTGGCGCCTCTACAAATAAATAAACATTATCGTTACACAAAGCAGCCTTGAAGACAACCTATATTTAATTTTATTTAGACACATAACAATATATATATATATATATATATATATATATATATATATATATATATATATATATATATATATATATATATATATATATATATATATATATATATATATATATATATATATATATATATATATATATATATATATATATATATATATATATATATATATATATATATATATATATATATATATATATATATATATAAAATAAAATTAGTAAAAGCTACTTGAACAGCAGCGAAGGAAATCCCAGCTTGGATTGGGAAACGCTTATGTTTGAATGAGATATACTTACGGATGTGCACGACTTTCGATTGTGCATGTTAGTTTATGGGTCCCTTTACCGTCGACGAACGATCACTCATCATCCATATATCTCAAAAATCGAGCTTTTCCTTTTGCAACACAAAATGCCTCCAATTGAGGCGAATTAAAGCGAAAAAACTAAAACCAGAAATTAAGATGGAAGTATCTTCTTTCATTTCATTGTGCATTGGAGGTTTTATATTTTTATTTCGATAATGGCTCGTTGATAACTAACGCAGCCTAATAATGTCATATTTTAAATGTTGGAAACGTCCGAAATTTTGAATTATTTCGAAACGTCATCCTCCATTTATGAAACGGCCTTTGCCGATGTGATCAAAGTGTTTTATTTTAGTTTTTTCGCTTTAATTCGCTTCAATTGGAGGCATTTTGTGTTGCAAAAGGAAAAGCTCGATTTTTGAGATATATGGATGATGAGTGATCGTTCGTCGACGGTAAAGGGACCCATAAACTAACATGCACAATCGAAAGTCGTGCACATCCGTAAGTATATCTCATTCAAACATAAGCGTTTCCCAATCCAAGCTGGGATTTCCTTCGCTGCTGTTCAAGTAGCTTTTATTAATTTTATTTTACTGCGAATCATCATCCTATGAACGGATTATTTACAAAACCTTATCAAATATAAAAATATTATACAGTTTTTCTACCATGTTTCTTTACACATTTGCTAATGTTATACAATTTTATACAAGTTTACCATATTTTGATATTATTATATAGTCTTTAGTATAAACTTCTCTGCCAGAAATTAAGATGGAAGTATCTTCTTTCATTTCATTGTGCATTGGAGGTTTTATATTTTTATTTCGATAATGGCTCGTTGATAACTAACGCAGCCTAATAATGTCATATTTTAAATGTTGGAAACGTCCGAAATTTTGAATTATTTCGAAACGTCATCCTCCATTTATGAAACGGCCTTTGCCGATGTGATCAAAGTGTTTTATTTTAGTTTTTTCGCTTTAATTCGCCTCAATTGGAGGCATTTTGTGTTGCAAAAGGAAAAGCTCAATTTTTGAGATATATGGATGATGAGTGATCGTTCGTCGACGGTAAAGGGACCCATAAACTAACATGCACAATCGAAAGTCGTGCACATCCGTAAGTATATCTCATTCAAACATAAGCGTTTCCCAATCCAAGCTGGGATTTCCTTCGCTGCTGTTCAAGTAGCTTTACTAATTTTATTTTACTGCGAATCATCATCCTATGAACGGATTATTTACAAAACCTTATCAAATATAAATATATATATATATATATATATATATATATATATATATATATATATATATATATATATATATATATATATATATATATATATATATATATATATATATATATATATATATATATATATATATATATATATATATATATATATATATATATATATATATATATATATATATATATATATATATATATATAAATATATATATATATATATATATATATATATATATATATATATATATATATATATATATATATGATTGGTTTTTTTGTAAAATTTATTTTTTAAGAATTCGTTTAAATGATGACACTTTGATGAAAAAATACAAAATAATAAAAGCCACTTACATAGCTGGAAGGTTCTACCGGACTGGATTGGGAAATGCTTATTTTAAATGAGATGTATGCCTGTGATGCCTAGATGTATGTGCTCATCCAGGCATACATCTCATTTAAAATAAGCATTTCCCAATCCAGTCCGGGAAAACCTTCTAGCTATGTAAGTGGCTTTTATTATTTTTATTTTTTCATCAGTGTCATCCTTTAATATATATATATATATATATATATATATATATATATATATATATATATATATATATATATATATATATATATATATATATATATATATATATATATATATATATATTTCAAATTGAAATTATGTTAATCACTAAATAAATGAAATGATAAAATAATGAAAGGGCACTTATCTGGTCTGTGGTGACCAGGAGTGACTCCACGCCTTCTTCTTCTCCTCACTCAGTGTTTGCTGGTGCTTCCTGCTGTGGCACTAGAACCCGATCAAAATGGCAGTCTTTCC
>CALYMY010000626.1:0-22890 GCA_944548615.1 Micropterix aruncella | reverse complement strand
GTGGATTTACGGTTTTCGGACATAACAGATCGGTTTTACTTGTTAAATGTTCCTCATACAAATACCTAGAAATTGTATTGAAGATTTTCCCCAAACAACTCCTAAAGGATCAGGGGAAGGGGAAGATATATACTGCGAAGTAATCAGGGGAAGAAAGGAAAATATATACATTTAACCTAGAGAAGCAAGTTTTAGGAATAAAAGGGGGCTTTTCAAATTCAGTAATAGTGTAACAAAATTGCCTGTGCCGCCTTTTATTTTCCGAATGTAAATTCGACCCCACGAATCGGCTAACCGTGCCCGGATTTTTCTCACCTGGATGTTTTAAATTCAACCTGAAATACAACTTGTCTGAAGTCTGTACCACATGTCTGAAGAGGAGATAGAAGGAGGGAACTACCTACGCTGAATAAAGGACTTTTGTTTTCATAACTTTAAATTTGTAGTTTTATTTTAAAATTGCGAACGTTTATTCTCCGTTTTGCCTAATTTAGTGCCAAACCAAATTCTTTCCCCGACCCTGTGGTTGTTTTTTCATTTTTCGGTCATCACCTAACCTAACCTATGGTATTTTTTAATTTTCCGCGTTTTTGATAAATGCGGTGGCGCTTTTGTTTTTGTGTTGGTATAACGTGATAGGATCCCTAATCACACGTTAAAATAGGTATTTAGAAATTATTCAAAATTTATTCCCTAAAAGGGTTAAAAAGGGGAAAACAATATCTCAATAACCAGTTGAACTATAAAAGTAAAATTCAGGGAAATACTTTTTTTTTAAATAATGATATACGTATTTGCCGTTATTTTGAAAATTGAACCGTGGGAGAATAAATAATCGGGAGTTGAAAGTATATATAACACTCGATTTCATTTTTTTGTTAATATTTATTATTCAATAAAAAATCCCGGTTTTAAGAAAAAATCCCCATATGAATGCATAGAAATTACAATCAAGACTTTTTCCTAAAGAATTTCCAAAGAGAAACGGGAAAAAATGAAAAATATATCTTTAAGATAGAAAAGTCCAATTTTAAAATAATGAGGTAGGTATTTGTATATTTCTTCTATGTCCTCTCATTGTGAAACTTTCTCTTAAGAATAACATGAGGCTCTACTTGAAGGGTGATGTTTTAGTTGGGCAATTATCCGAACTTCTACTCAGAATAGGATATCACGATTGCAAGAGAAAAATGCATCCCTGCAGGACAAGGACAGTAAGGACGATCCTCGCAGACCATACAGCCAGAATATACCCCTAATATCGCTGATATTAAGCAGAAATCTATGGACTGGCTTTGTGAGCGAGGCATTCTGACCCCCCAATCATAACAAGGCTGCAGTCTTCAGATACTTTAATTAAATCATTCGAAGGGGCAGAAATATAGTAGTTCTGTGGACTCGGCGGTACAATTGAATGATGCTTTGCTATGACCATCAATAAGTCCCAATGGTAGTCACTGAAGGCGGCATCGATCGACTTGAGGTAGAACTACTTCTCACATGGGCAGTTATGTGTGGACTGCTCCACCAGAGTGAGCTCACCTAACAGTCTGGTTATATTAGCACCTGAGGGGAGAAATACCAATATTCTCTACAGGAGTAAACAATTATTTTTAACATTTTTTTAATCAGGTTTGTACAACCTAACATTTAAAACACGGTAAAACCATAAAGTAAAACAACAGTAAATAAATAAAGCTTGACCTTGAAATGTAACTCTCAATAGAGTTCAACTCTCATTTATTTTCAACTTAACTTTTTAGATAAGGTATATTTTTTAGGGTTCTGATCGAAAATATTAAACAGCTGTTAAAAAATCTTTAACGCAGATGAAGCTGCGGGTAGAAGCTAGTATATAATATATCTTTAGGGAAGAGGAGCAACTGCAGCTTTAAAATGAAGTTAGAATTGAGCCCGAGCATCGGAAAGAGTGCATTCGCCACCAAGGAATTTACCTATTTTTGTCTATTTAACAGGTTTGTTGATGTAGGGAAAAAGTGTGACGAGGTATTCCTCTATCTGGATTTAGAAGTGTGTATTATTGTTAGAATCGTTTTGACATCCCAAGTGTCATAGAGTACTTCAACTGTCCAAATATCAAGTAAGTAGTTGTCTCTATGTCCAAATGTCAATAAATTAATATTAATATATCGTGTTTAGAGTCAAATGAAAGGTCTGACTGAGTACATTCCGGAAATATACACGTTTCCACGTGGATAAATACATACATACATACATCGCAATTGTTTCATAAAAAACCGTAATAAAATTAATTACGAATAGTGTTTTTGTATTCTTTTCAATACACATATTTACTTATTGTCTATTTAACAGGTTGTTGATATAGGGAGGTCGTGTAAGGACGTATTCCTCTATCTGGCTGACTCTAAGGCTTTCGCCCTGATCGTGGTTGATGTTAGGAATAGAAGGGATTGGAGGGTGCAGCATAGTATATTTTCCCCGAATCCCAATAAGATGACGTTTAATATAGTAGGTAAGTCAAAACATTTTTTTAAATATTTTAATAATGGTTTTGGTTTGTAGATGCAAATTTCGTGGTATTATGGCACATGTAATTTAGCATGCATTTTTAAACTAATATTATCAACTACATCTAATTCCAGTTTAGTTATACATTAGGGTGAGTCGATTTTTTTTTAAATTCTCAAATCCATTTTGTCGCTTAAGATTTCACGCGTAGGTATCTCAAAAAAAATGTTTTCTGATTTTTATATCATTGAATAGCTACTCGCGAGGGGCATCGACCAAAGATAGTAAGTGATTTATATTTTAGTAACACTGCGTAAATCATGTTCTTACATCCATCGTGTCAACACAGCGTATGTCAGTCGGCCGCCATAGTTAGTGATAACGGATAACACACATTTTGTTGGTTTATCCATGGTTATAGTATCATGTGGCGAATGTGAAGAAGTTCTGAAATCTCAGAAAAGGGTTTGTATTCAAACCTAATTAAAAATAACATATTTAAATAGATGTTACGCCATGTTGCTAATGTCATTTTTTGCTTTAAATTTATTCTAGCCAACCCCCCATAATGTAGAGATTTTGAAAGTATTCAGCTTAGCAAAAACGATGAAGAATGGGTTACCAATAGGTGTAATATTTTTGTGATGCCTAAACAATATCTCATATAAACTCTAATAAAGCGTTTCACGAAATCGGAACGAAATCCTTCTACAGGAAACCTGAGAAACCAAAGAAAAACCTCGACGCGAACAATCTGGATGTTACATTTCTGACTGGAAGTGGATCAATTATCGATTAAAATGCTTTCCTTTATAAAAGCTCCTCAAATAAGGCATCATCTCAAGATCGTGCCGAAGAAGTTCAATTAGATATTGTCACTCAAGAATGCCCTGAAAATGCATTAATACTTAACAGTGTACTTTAAGAAATGTAAGAAAAACTCGAAGGTACCACTGAGTAGATAGACATTTGATAAGGTACTTTTGCAGGAAAAATATTGATCTTTTTTCAACCAAAAAGATCAATGCGACACATGTACTTCTTACAAAACTGGAAATATCCAGACGTATCCAGACATGGAATGACTAGAAGAATCGGGCTGGATCAGAAAAAGAAGCACATAAGCTAAGATTATTATTCTAAGCCATTTTAGTTCATTCAATGTTCTGTTACATAAATAAATCATTTAATAGTAACGTTTTCGCATTTAGAAAATACTACGTAATTCAAAAAAATATTAAATCGAAATTTGTAACATAGCGTAACTCACTAAAACCGCAGTATACCAAGTTTAAAACTAGATAAATATTTATTTTATTTCATTGTAAATTATTTAAAAAGGTTTTAAATAATTTGCGTTTGTACTTTAGTATACACACCGTAATTTGTATGGGCGATCAGATATACAGCATTATACTCATGCATACCTTCGCCATACTCTCCTCACATTCCAATATAATTTTCGGCAACCCCTTGTCTGCCGAAAAGAGAAATCTCGCTACATAATCTTTGACATTTTAGGTCAAGGCGTCAATTTCACAGATGGAGTGCTAGGCCTAGCGCTCAAACCTTGTAAAAACAGGCATAACGGGGGTGTTCTGTACTTTCACTCCCTGGCTGCCACTACTGAGAACATGGTCCGGACGGCTGATCTCCAAAACTCCTCACTATTCAGCTCTGATGCTCCATCTGACATATTCACAGTAAGTACACGTGTTAAATACACAATAAGTATACTGAATATAAGTTTGGAACCAAAGATAAAAACACAAGAGATTATTCTTATTTTTTGTGGTTAAACAAAAGAAAATAGTCTGGCTGGTGATGCTATTTATTTTTATGTTTCTTATTATTTATTCAAATAACGAAAAATCATATAAATGATTAGGGGGGAGAACAACCCAAATCAATTTTTGACTATTTTATGGAGTATACATTTAAGTAAAATGTATTTGTTTTTAGAAACTCAACTACATTTAGTTTACAGACAAGATAAACTTTGTCCTTAATCGAGCAAACCCTGCCTAAAAATCCTTTTTTAAATCAGTAATTTATTAAAATAGAAAAACCAAAAATGTTTAAAAATTGACTAATCGTTCTTTCACGTAACCCTTCATATATTATGCTTATAATTGGTAACATAATTATTTAAAAACTATGTTGCTTTGCCGACTATAACTTAGGTTGTATTGTACTACGATAATGTTCTTATAATATATACGTATATATATATATATATATATATATATATATATATATATATATATATATATATATATATATATATATATATATATATATATATATATATATATATATATATATATATATATATATATATATATATATATATATATATATATATATATATATATATATATATATATATATATATATATATGTATTATTATATTATAATGGGTATGTAATTGCTGTAACCTATGTAAATGCTGTTTTTTACACTGGCCAATTTGAGCCGACTATAGCTTAGGTTGTGATGGACTCCGGTGATGTCCTTATAATATATAGGTATATATATATATATATATATATATATATATATATATATATATATATATATATATATATATATATATATATATATATATATATATATATATATATATATATATATATATATATATATATATATATATATATATATATATATATATATATATATATATATATATATATATATATATATATATATATATATATATATATATATATATATATATATATATATATATATATATATATATATATATATATATATATATATATATATATATATATATATATATATATATATATATATATATATATATATATATATATATATATATTTTTATATATATATATATATATATATATATATATATATATATATATATATATATATATATATATATATATATATATATATATATATATTTAAACTGTGTATTTTAATATTATAAAGGGTCCTTACCTAAGTAATTGCTGTTTTTTCACACTGGCCAATTTGAACTTGGATAACTTGGGTTTGAGTTAGAATTTAAGTTCAAATAAATTTTAATTAAAGGCTATGTTCTTCTGTATGTTTATTTTGTGGACTAATAAAAAATAAACAAATAAATAAGTATTGTTATATAAATAGGATTAAGTATATACATTGTATTATTCATATAGACTTTTTTAATGATTTGTATTTTTGGATTATTGCTATTATACTATATTATTGAATCTTAATTAAGTACATTTATAAATTGTAAAGAAAAAGATTGCTACTTTTATTTAGTTGTTTGTTATATAATTTACATTGCTTATTTGCTTATTTACTCTGACCTGCCTATAGATACAGGACAGTAGTCATAGTTAGGTAGGCACTGAGCATTTGCCATATTTGCCTGTTAATTATTTTTTAGTTACTTATAACATCAATAACAATGTGGCAAAATGAAAATATATGAACAAAGTGTTTAAATTGAATTGAAAAAAAACACCACCTACTAACTTCGGCCAAGCTTATCACTTTTCCGGCCCACCAACCAATGAGAAGGGAAAGCATTGTGAATGCACTTCTGAGTGTCTCCACGATAACGCACAGACGCTAATCCGACTGAGCTGAAATTTGGCATACAGGCGTCATTTGTTCATGGCAAGAGATAAACGGTGTGATTTAAGTTGGTCCCCTAGGGGGCGACTTGCAAAATATTCAAATCACGAAATATTGGATTTAGGGACTTGAACTACTTGAAATATGGGATTAGGGACTTAAACTTGAGATGCCTCGTAAGGCCAACATCATAATGTGTTTTTTTGGAATATCTCATATACAAGCTACTTTAATACAATAATAGTTACATTCGGCCATTCATTTTAATTCAATGTTAACACCATCTGTTGGCGCCTAGTTAAAAGCTAATCGCCAACAGATAAATCACGCTACCTGAGGCGTCGCAATCGAACCCAACCGGGTTCGTCCGCCGACGAGGAAGGGCGCTCATCGATTTTCTTTATTAAATTAATATCCATATGATAAAGTCCTTAGCTACATGCCGGGAAAGTCTTGGGGTGGCACAACCGATTGTGTGTTGATACCGATACTTATTAAAGTTTGTTTGTATTGTTTCTCTCCCTAACGGGTGTGCCCGTGCCACCGTACCAAGCTCGTTCTCTCTCCACTCTCTTCTTGCTGCTGCTTGCGAATGCTCCTTAATTTATAGCCTATGCACTACCACCTGCCAAAATATGAATGTATTTTTGTTTTTTTAAATAATAAATACAAACGGAGCTGCCATGGAATTCACCGACCGGAGTCGGGCCCATCATAATACTATTTTTTTTACACTTCTGGGGGGTGAGCAGTGGATTCCGGACTTACGAACCGGCTGTGGTAGGTTTAGGACAGCTGTCTTGCCACATGTGAGCGTTCACCTTGCCACCCATTCACTCCCCCTTCGAAGCCATAGAATTTGAGATGCGCAAATCGCAGTTTTAGATAATTTTTCTAAGAAAGAGTTGATTATTTTTCTGGAAAGGCCAAGATCTTTAAAGAGGTGAAATAGAGATTTAGCTGGCAGGCCACGAGCGCCAACTTCCACCGCGTGAAGGTGAACAGTGAAGCCGTTCCGGGTTACGGCATTTGCAAGATCATGGTATTTATTTAATTTGTACTCGTGGTCTTTTGGGATATTTGATTCCCATGGAACAGTTAATTCTACTATAAGAGCCACCTTCCGAGATAGAGAGTAAAGAGTTATATCTGGACGGAGGGCTGTGCATCCGAGACTTTCAGGGAATTTATACTGCTTAGAGACCGAATCAACCTCCAGAATCCAATCTGTAGCTTTCTCGATTATTGAGAAAGGTTTTGTAGTTAAATGTTTTTTGCCTTTAGAGCCATCCCGCACAAACTGTATTGGGGGTTTGGAGGATACTGTCAAACCCTTGTTGGCACGAGCCACTGAGAGACTAATTACCTCGCGAATAACAGCGAGAACTTTGTCATGGCGGTAAGTGTACCGTCCTTGATCTAAGGCCACCTTGCAGCCAGCTAGAATGTGTCTAGCTGTGCAAGGGGTATTGCTACAGAGGGGACAAGAACTATCCTCGGCAAAGCTCCAACGAGCGAGGTTACTGGGGTCTGGAAGTGTATGCTGAAAGGCATTCAAATAAAATTTCAGCATCTCTGGCGTCCAGTCATAGAGCATTACCTTCCAGTGCATTGGAGGCGGAATGCAAAAGTCCCCAATTGTTGTCCAATCATTCTGGCATTGAAGGCCAATAGCATGAGCCATACTCTTGCTGTCGTAATCTCCCCGCAAAAGAGACTTCTTCAAGTCCACGTCGCTCGTGGTTGTACTGCCATACCCCAGACCAGTGCCATTCTGGCTGATTCCAGTAAGGAACTTTTTGTGGAAGTCTACGCGGGCTTGTAGATCATTTGAATCACTACGGCCACTTATTACGTGCTTCGATATTGCCGGATCTTTGGAATTGCACAGAATCGAATTTTTGGTTATTCTGGAGTTGGCGTAGAGCAGAGAGGGCAGTTTAAGCGCTAGCCCAAAATTTTGTTTGGACCTGAAGAGAGTCGAGGGGTCAGCTGGTTTGGCTAAGGACAGCCAGGATTTTAAACTAGCTGTCACCAGCGCATCTAGACGGGACAGTTGGGTTTTGGTAAAATCGTAAATAAGAAAGGGCCATGACAAATGTGACGTTAGATAATTGTCATAGATCCAGGCCTTACGAGGGCCAGAAATTAGCAAGGCATCTATTTTCGCCAGGCAACTTTTGAAATGCTCTATAACATGATCGCCCGAGACGTCTTTTCCCTGATGGGTGATTTTTCTGCCGAGGAATTTGAAATGATTGTTTGGGTCTATAAGGGAGATATTAGAGCCCTTATAGACCAATTTGGGGTCATAGGATGTAAATTTTGTGCCCATGCGGGCGAGTCCAAGGCAAAAACATTTGGAGGGCTTCACTTTTATACAGCCTGACCAGTCGCAGAAAAGCTCCACTTTCTGTAATAGCAGGGAAAGCTGCTTGGGGCTTCTGGTGATGAAAGTTAGGTCGTCGGCAAAAGCGAGGCACGACGAGGTGTATTGGCCGTCTGTTTTAAAACGGTAGCCCCACTTCCTGTCAAACTGGGTCAGGCTTTCCAGCAGTATATTAAAAACTATATTAAAAATCGTCGGGGAGAGGCAACAGCCCTGAAATAGTCCAATTGAATATGGTATAGAGCGGGTAGTCCATTCTTGCGTTTTAACATGGAAAGTCAGACAGTTGTAGTAGGAGGCTACAATGTCACGCACGACTGGTGGGAAGTTGTACCAGCGGAGTGCAAAGTGGAGGAGACTGTGTCGGACTGACCCAAAGGCATTCTCTAGGTCGAGCCAGCATACATTGATTTGGCGTTCGTGCTGTCTCGCATCCTTGATGGCAGCAGCCAGGAGAGAATTGTGCTCGAGGCAGCCCGAGACGCCACGCATGAAGCCTTTTTGAACTGATACTCCAAGGTACTCATTCCGGTGCATGAATTCGCTCATCCTTGTGTGGACTATGCTAAAAAAGATTTTGGCCACAGTGTCTGTGAGAGCAATGGGCCGAGCGTCCTTTGGTCCGGTGCAAACTGGGACCTTCGGAATTAAGATGACTGTCGCTCGGCCAAAATTCTGTGGGACTACACCGCTATTCCATATATTTCGGAAGATGGATCCTAAATATTGCAGAAGGCAGGGGCATTTTTTGTATACTAAATAGGGAATACCATCGGGACCCGGAGTAGAGCCCGACGGCTTCCTCTTTACTTGATTAAGAATTTCATCTAGAGATGGAGGTTGAGAAGCAAAAGCTACCGTAGGCAGGGGCGGAGGTGTAATGCCCGGCGGAGGGCTGTAATTATGGAGCCGCATTGGGTCCTCATACGTGGTCGAAAAATATTCCGTGGCCATTTCTTCCGGGATTTGGATTTTTCCCTTGGCGGCAGACAAAACCGTTTTGCTGTAGTTAAAACGGTTTTTGTCGAACCGGGCTTCCTCTTTGGATTTGAGAAATGCTGCCTTGCGCTTGTCGTTTTGCGTTGCTACGCTCTGTATGAGTTTTAGTATAGAGCGGTACGCGCGCGAGAAGTTGTGGCAGAGGGTTTTATCCCCGGCTTTCTTGGCTTCACGTAACTGGCGACGAAGTAGCCGCTTTTGCCTACGGAGCTTTGCCTTAACCCCTTAAGTATGATACGACCAAATCTGGTTCTGAAACAATTATCCGTTGAGTATGATACGACCAGATCTGGTTCCGCGTTTTTTTCACTTCTTTGATGTTCTCATATTTATTCATAATTATCTAATTGTTTTACAAAATGATATTTGAATATTCTATATTCGAAATTTCAATGCAATCATTGTACAGTTGTTCTTTTTATGATTGGTGTAGTAGTTTCGTAGTTATAGTAATTTAAGGTCGATGTCGCCGAAAATCCTGCAAAAGAGACAGATGCATCCATGAAAATACCCATTTACTCCAAGGGTTAAATGCATTTTCTCTGTGAACCGGGTCTACATGGGTAGATTTTGGGTAAACACCCGAGAAGTATTCATGGACCGCCACCTGGAAGGACGACAGCTGGACGCTGGCAGGGGCCAGCTGCCAGCGTCCAGCTGGCATATAATACGTATTGTAACTATGTAATGAAATGTAATATAAAGACATGTATGTGTATGTAAATGTAAAATGTAAAATATAAAAAAAAGGAAAAAATGTAATTATGAAATGAATAATTAAATGACTCCTTGGGGGATTGCATGGGGATAGAAGCCTTTGATCTTTGGATATACTATTAAGCTCGGGCAGAAAAGACGACTATAGTCGTTATAACTGCTCGGTTGGTGGATGGATTGGCTTCTGTCTCCATCCACCTCGTTGGAGTAAGAAAAGTAATGAAATGAAAAAATAGCACAACCGATTTTTATCGTAACTACAACTAACTAGCCAACTCTAATCAATTAAATTTTGCCTATATTTTTTTAAGTTAATGAAAAATAAATTTAAATGGCTACGTGTCATTTTTATTTAATACGCTGCCAAAACTGGAAAAATAATAAAAATGATACCAAATGAAAAGCTTTAATAATTAATAAAAACAAGAGGAGGTGAAAATAGTCATAGTTATAAAAATAGTCATAAAGTTGAATGTTAAAAGTTGATTGATTGATGATGCCTGATGATGATTGGTGATGATTGATTGATGATGATTAATTGATTGATGATTAATTAATTAATCGATCGATCGATTAATTAATCAATCAATCACTCAATTTACCCTCTTTGCCTATTGTATATTTATTGAAAATCGCACTTAAAGTGTAAACTTCAGTCGCGCGTCGGGGCTGACATGTACATTTTTTAAATATTTTCTTTATAACAACATGGCTAAAAATGAATAATAAAATATGTATATGAATATGAAATATGAACCTATAAAATATGAATAATACAAAAATGCCTAAATACCACTTATTATCTACCTTCGATCAAACTTATTTTTCGTAACCAAAAATAACTAGTCAAATCTAATCAACTACGTTTTGCCTCTATTTAGGAGTTTTACTACCAGCGCGACTCTCAATCCGGAGCACAAGCAATCGACAAAAATGGGATCATGTACTTTGGTCTCATGGATCCACCAAGGGTAGGATGCTGGAACACGGCTACTCAGTTCAGACAGGAAAATATACACATAATAGCATACGATCCAAATAATTTACAGGTAAGAATAATAGTTTGATGTCCGCTTCCTTGGTGCGCTGTATCCTTTCTCAAATGCCGTTTCTCTCAATGAGGCTTCTCAAATGAGGTTTCTCAAAACCTCGTTTCTCAAATGGCGTCCTTCGCATTATCAACTACTTATCGCATATTCTGCTTTTACTTACCCGGCCCACCGACCGACGATGAGGGAAAGTATTGTGACCACGCAAAAAAAAAATTCGAGGTGAAGACGGAAATATCCATTTTGAGCCGTTCCAGATTGAACATTTCCAGATAGAAGTCTCACCATTCCGTTTCTTGCAGTCTTTAACCAAGGTGGTGAAAAAATTAGTAATTTAAGCCCCATCCCTATTTTGTTGGTATTCCGTTTCATAAAAAATAAGATCTGATCCTAAATCCTTAAATTTTCCGTTTCGTCTATAGCCGCTCCAAAGCGGTGTCCAAATCTTGACAGCTCGGTCGCTCGCTCGCCGCCCGCCGCCGCCGTCGTTTCTTCACCGCGCGCTGACTATCGCTACGTTTTTGTTTGATTTAAAATATAGGTACAAATATACAATGCTTTTTATCACACAATAACCGAGGCTAAAAAAATATACAAGACAATTTATCTAAATCTACAATAAATATTGACACAGGATTTTCAGGGCAAAATATAGATATTAATTAACGATTACTGACGATCATCGGCCCAGCGACCTTTCTCGAACCCAGCGTTCTGCTCAACTTGAAGGTCAGTGACCTGTATGGACTGGCAAGCAGTACCGGGCTACTAGCAGACCACTGACCCAACCACAAATTGGGTTGTTACAAAAGATCTTACAGACCTAGGTGACATCAAGGGCTGGTAACAAGCCCCCCACTCTATCTACTACTACTACTACTACCCCTAAATAGTATTTTTTTGTTAAAATTATGTTTAATACCCCAAAAATATAGAACCCGCTGGAGAAATCAATGTAGCAATAACTACAAAATCTTACATCCCAAAAATATAGGAATACACGTATTTTTTTTATGAAGGAGGGAAATTTCCTGGCAAAATAAACAACCAACCAGGAGCAATTATTTCGGCCATAATTAAATCGTTAAAGGCTTGAAAATGGCCTGAAAAGCCTGATCATCTGCATTACTCATGGATGGATATTCTGCAGCCAATAAAGAAAGCGAAAATAAAATCCACACTTGGTTTATTTGAAATTCAAGAGTTTGCTAATTTGTGGGACATAGCCATAATCAAATATTTTACGGTTTCCATTCATTATTGTCATGGGTACCTATTGCGTCCTAATTGCTATTGTGCCTACTTTTAAGGATCTATAAGGATTATGGGATTAATAAAGTCAATTTTGTCAATTTTGGATTTCAAGAAGGCCTTTGACAGAGTCGACAACGATGCGTTACTCCGAGAACTGGCTGCTGCTGGATTCTCGAGTAAACTGTTGAAACTTTTCGCAGATTACTTGGGGGGCCGCCAGCAATTCGTTAAATTTGGCAATTTTGAATCCAAACTATACAACACTCAATCGGGGGTTAGCCAAGGATCAAACTTAGGGCCTTTGTTATTCAACTTATTTGTTAATAATCTGAGTAAAGTAGTCACATCTGCACGTTGTCTAATGTTTGCTGATGACGTCAAATTGTTTTTATCAACTGGAAGTGCTGAGGCCTGCCAGCTCTTCCAGCGTGATATTGATGCAGTTTATGCATGGAGCCAAGCTCGTAACCTTCACTTCAATATTAACAAATGTGCAGTGATGACATACACAAGATCGCCTGATCATCTGATGTATGATTACTCCATCGCTGGATGTGTGCTTCCCAGAGTTACTGAAGTCAAGGACTTGGGAGTTTTTTTCGACCCCAAATTAAACTTCAAGGAACATATTAGACAACTATCTACAACTTCTTTCAAGCTTCTAGGGTTTGTAATACGGCAATCCAAACACTTCAATAATATTCGGGTTATGCGCACGTTGTACAACTCGATTGTTAGAAGTCGCATGGAAACGAATGCACCTATTTGGAATCCACATGAAGATACTTATACCCTCATCCTGAAAAGGTACAGAAGTGTTTTTTGAGATTTCTGTACTTCAAGTAGTACGGATATTATCCATTTTTGTATCCGACTGCATTTATCACAGGCATGGTTGGCTATAATTCTCTCTGTCTCAGAAGAGAAATGCTGACCATGTCCTATGTTTTCAATCTAATTCGTGGTAAAACTGATAACCCTAGCTTACTAGCAAAGGTGGATCTATTCATACCAAATAATTATCTCCGTACTCGATCGCACCATCTTTTCGCGGAGCCGTTCTCGCGCACTAACCTTACGAGGTGGAACTTGTTGGCGCGTGCTTTGCGGCGCTTAAATGAAATTCACTCGATGGCACCAGATTTCGATATTTTTACCGCCAACCCTCACTTGTTTAAATTGCAAGCTATTAATTATTTATTTTTACATGATAGCTAGTATTATACGTATCATTCTATTTGTATAGTTATGGTAATATCTTTATTAATTTTACTTTTCAATGCATTGGTTTTACTGTTATGTTGATGAGTAATAACTGAATAAACAAAAATAAATAAATAAATAAATAAATAATAAATTTTGAGCACCATATAAAAACTTTAGGCAAATATTACATATACAAAAATTGGTCTGTATAAAAAAAAAGTATTATATTTTTGTTTTGGATATGGTGAATTCTCTAAAATTTATGGATTAAATTATGGACATACCAAAAAAATAAAAATGCAAATTTTTATATCTCAAAAATCCATCTTGTGATTTCTATAAATATTTGCTTGCAATGTCCTGTTTCAAAAACTGACCGTATACGACACTGCTTCTCGAATGTTATGTGCAACTCTATCGGATGTATTATATGTATCCCAAATAATTATTTAGAAAAATGGACGCTCTGACATTTAAGGTTGTCGATCTATGTAAAAGACTTTCTTAATTACATTTTTTTTTATTTTCAGGTCCTCAGCGGGGTCAAGGTGGTTACAAACCCAAGAGGAAGGCAGGAAGTTTGGGTAATGGCTTCAGCCTTACATAAAGTACTTACTGGAACACTTAGCTCTACGGAACCGAACTTCAAGATGTCGATGGCCTACGTTGATGATATTCTCCGTAGTAAGTAATAAATGCTGTAGTTAGCGGTTATGAAATCCAGGTAATTTGTACGAAAGAGCCAACAAATCCAGGTAATTGTAATTTGTGAAAATTAATCGATGCAGTATTGTAAAGGCCAAAACTCCTCAAATAAAATTAATAAAACCCCTTAGTTGCTGTAAAGCATCAAAAGGACTGAAACATAAAAAAATATTTTTAAAAAATCGATTTGTTTTTGGGTTTGTTTCTGTTCTCTCACAAAAAAAATCGTTTATGTCCCTCCAGGACTTTCCTGCAAGCAGACAACCCCCTCCCCCTTAGCAACCCCTGGCCCCCTCCATCGCTTCCGCTAAACCCGATCCCCCACCGCCAAACAAACCCCCTTCGCTCCAACCTCCTAACCCCCCCAACTCACCCCTTCAAAACCCTTTTTGCATCCAAAGCACTTGGGTATTTATGGGGGGAGAGGGAGTGAGGGGTTGTGGGGGGGGGGGTTAAGTTGGGAGTCGGGGGAGTTCGTATGCCCAGATACAGGCTATACTCGGTCTAGTTGGGCATGCGCTGCGCATGGTCATGTGAATGTGGGTCGTCGTTTACTTTGCACCATTACTTGGTATGACCATTTTTTGAATTCCGCATGTTATGTGTAAAATAAAATAAAATAAAAAATATCTGTGTGAAAAGTTTCTCAAGAAGAACCCCCTTTCACTTTCTTGGGTAGATGCGAAACCCGCGGCGCGCGTATTTAACTCGTATTTGACAAGATTTTTTTCTTAATTTGCAGGTAATCCTCAATGTGCTGACACAGTTGGTTTTCAAGAGCATCATTCTCCATGTCCTGGCCGATAACAAAAATATTGTACAAAATTTCTTCGGGATACTTCTTCAATTTTCCCCATTATCACGCAATAAATGAATAAAATATAAGATTTTTTTAATGAATTTTAGTTATTGAAATAATTTTTAGTGTAAATAACAGGAAATGAATGGTTCCAGTTATAGGAATTGGCCACGTAAGTGGAATACGCTCTTAGTGTGGAACACCAACTATTCAAAGAATGATACCTGGCGGACAATACCGCAGGTAAAAAATAGTTTCGTAATGGCCGCAGGTAATATCGCTTAAAAGGTTTTAGAGCGGGCGCCCACGAGCAACTTAGTTGCCCAGTAACTTTATTGTCTCTGTCGCTGTCTTGAAAATGTCGCTGATTGATCGAGATTTGGACGATGCGCACACGGGAGCGACAGCAACGCAACTTTTTCGTATTTTTTTCCGCATTCAACGACATGGATTTCGAAGAGATTTTATTTCAAATTGCATCTGCTAATCAATCGTATCTCTTATTTGAAGGACCATTTAATATTACATTTCATGACAATTCAAACTGTAGTGTGAAGTATCTAATACAACTACATATTATCAATTGTGTGGTGAGTCTCTCAAGAAACGTGTATATCCATTTTAAAGTTATTTTAACATTAAACGACTATATAAAGTTTTGTGTCTAAACGACTATGTAAAAGTTTTTAAAGACAATAAATGTGATTTGAATAAAACTGAGGTGCAGAAATTATTAATATATTTTTTAATTTATAATGTTGATTATATTTTAACATTGAACTTATTACAAAAAATATTTAATTTTGTTGTTATATATTGTTTTGACAATGAACTGTACTTTTTATGATTAGGTATTTTCATATTACATTTTATATTACTTAACATAGTTTGAAGTCTATTCTGTTTTATCCATTAATTGCAGATTTTATAATGGAATTGCATTTTTTTAAGTACCACATTTTAGGGCAATTTAGTTTTATGAGCATTATACTAAAACTTTTACTTAATTTATTTTAATATTAGAGTCCTGTCCACGCTAGAACGGGCTAGTTCCAGGTGGGTGACAGAATCAAATAAGCAACAAGTTAATGTTTAGCCATTCGATTCCTGTTATTTTTGTAAGCAAAATCAATGTTTTATAGTAATTATTTCTTAAATTATAATTAAATAAAAATATGAAGTTTTCGACAGTAGGCAGAAAAAAAAACGCATTTGAACGCCTATTTCTCCTAAATGGATGGTCCAAATACAGGAAAAAAATATATATATGGTATGTGTAATATGACCAAAAACAAATTTGTTGTTTCGTTTGTTTATTATTACTGTTGGTTTTGACAGAAAAAATCTTACCTCCCCTATTATTTTACGCAAGAATTTTAATATTTTTTTCAAACGCCTGAAGCGATTTCGACGATTCTTTCCCCAAATTATAGAAAATTTTATTATTTATAAAATTGTTGTTTCAAAATGTCAATAATTACATACGTAGTATATCAATAATATTACTTAAATGCGCGGTCAATAGCGGCCGCCAGGCAGTCTTGTCCTAACATTCGCACCGGGAGGTCACGTCGTTTGTCATTTCACATTGCTCCGAGATTGCGGGAAAAAATTGTGGCACAGATTAGCTTTGCTGTTTGAAAATTGAAGTAATGCACAAGATGTGCAGAAATTAGGGACGCAGAAAACAGAAAACTATGCATTACTTGAATAACGGCCCGTTCTCCGACGATAGCGCCGAAACGTTTCATCCGATTGGTCATGGCATGAGCTGAAAAGATTGTGCTTGAAATCCGTCCACCCAGGGTTGGCTCCTGACTAGAGAACTCCTCAACGTTCAACAGCAGAGACACAACATTTTGTATACGCATTCATTTATGATAGCAACTTCCAAGTTCCACCATGACATGGCTGATGTATCCAGGGTTGGCTCCCGATCAGGGAACTCCTCAACTGTCAATATCAGAACCCAAACTTTTGATTTCGATTTCGTTTTCGATTTCCATTTCGGTGTCGGTTTCGGTTTAGATTTCTATTTTTATTTCGGTTTCGTTTTTGATTTTGATTTCGATTTCATCATCATTGGGGGGGGGGGGGAGGGAGGTTAAATGGTGGCGCTAGGTGGATGGGATGGTAGGATTTATGAAATTAATATGCAGATGGATTACGTTCCTGGCTTCTTGACAGGAATGTCTTGCGAAAAATACCTCTTTCAGACGGTCCTGTTTACATTATAATAAAGCTTCGAATGACCTCACATATTTTTCAACTTTTTGGTTATTTTTAGGAAAAAAATATGCGATTTGTTGTTGCATTAGCTCATAGTTAAATTTGTTTTTAAGTTGGTTTGTAGTCCCATTAACTAATTCTTAAATGTGTTATTAATAATTGTATATATTATATAACGTATAATTATATACAGGGTTATTGGTTATTAGAAGTATTCCTTTAAACGGTTTATAGAAGAGGTCAATTGCAGTCGATTTAACCATATAATGCCTAATGCAAAAATGAAGCATTCCTGAGATATTTAAAATTTTAGTTTTTTTTAAAACAACTGACATCTTTCGTTAAAAAAAATAATTTCAAAAAAACTACGCATTATTTTAATATTCCTTTATTGCTTTTATTTATTTTATTTATTTATTAAAGAAAAGCACATTTTTTATGGCAGTACATTGTAAGTTTAACAATATAGGCTTAAATGTAAATAATAGCAAAATAGAAAGCACCGCAGACCAATTTTTTAAAATCAACGCCGCCTAACTAGGCCTAGGCCCGTACTAAGGCAAGCGTACCAAGTAGAGTGGCTTGTGCATACTTTAGAATACTTAATTTAAAAGATATGCTAGGTATCAAATAATATAAAAAATTAACTAATAATAATAAACATTGTAATTTGAGTGTAGTGTGATGTAACTGTAGTGTAGTGTAGTGTGATGTAAATGTAGCTGTAGTGTGCTGGAAAAATAACATTCAGTAAATGGTGAAATAATTAAACTGAATAATAATAATATAATGTCGTAATAAATACAATAAAATATAAAAATATTATTAATGAATCGAAATAAAGGAAAAAATTATATCTCAATAAATATTTAAAGAATCATATTTAAATAGTCCGAGGATACAATTATATATAAAATGTCCATGTTACAAGTTAAAATATATATTTCAATAAAATTCAATTAAAAAAAGAGAACAACACGAATAGCGATTTAATAAAATAATAATAATAGTAATTCAATTTATTTAAATTAAATTACATAAGAATATCAAATATTTGGTGGCTAATATCCCGACCTTCATTCAGAAGCCACCTGTGACACCGTTTTTTAAATTGGTCTTTACTGTATACGATTTTTATCGACTCATCCAATTCGTTGTATATCCTGGGGCCTATACTCATAAGATGCCTCTGACCAAAAGATGTTTTCGTTCGACGGACGTCTAACATATCCGCCACGGATCGCCTTGTTCGGTGTGCTTGTTGTGTGGGCGCTCTCTTAATTTGAAATTGAATAAAAACCAGACAAAATTTTAAATAAAGTTGCCTTACTTCAAGTACACTGAACTCTTCAAAAAGTTTTTCTGACGGGTATCTGTATGGTTTACGGGTGATAATTTTAATTATCAGCTTCTGTGCTACCTCTACTTGATGGATAATTGTTTTGGAGCAACCTCCCCACCCAATGATCCCGTAACTCAAAATGCTTTGACACAAGGCGTAATAGGTAGTTTTTAATGTTTTGGGGTCTAGAATATTCCTTAAATCTTTAAATATGTTTGCCAGACGTCTGATCCTTGAAGACAATAAGTCTATATGATCAGCCCATCTCAGCTTATTATCTACGACTATGCCCAAGTATTTTAAGGACAGCACTTTTTTTAATGGCTCACAATTGCATTGACGGTTCATGCATTGATGAATAGTTATCGAATTGGCATCTGGTGGTCGTCCTCTCTTATCTATGCTGAAAGTTAAGTACTTAGTTTTTTCGGTATTAAGTGTGAGTAGTGAGTCATCCAGCCACTCTTTAACAATGTCCATTTCTTTATTGGCCTTTGAGAAAACATGCTGCCAGCTACTGCCGTTGGGTTGGTAACATCCCAAAAAATAAATATTAGCTATGGAATGTACATTATTAAAGTTAATTTTGTCACTATGCTCGAAAACATTTGAAAACTAATAAAAAAATGCGACATATTTAAACAAAAATGCATGTTTAAAACTAAAAGTCACAACACTATTTTTTATGCATATTTTTTTATTTTTCGCTTAAAAACATCTGCATCTTATTAGCTTTCGAATGAAGTATTACAACCGCAAATCGACAATGGAATGACAAAAATATAACCAAAACAATAGGTGTAGGTACAACCAAATGTTTAAAGGTTAAATATTGGAAGCACATCTTCTACAAACAAATTTTAAGTTTTAATGGTAAAATCATTTCGAATTCACAATTTCGAAACCTAATTTCTATTAAAACCCTTAAGTTTAACAATTACTATGAATAGAATATGTTACACAATAAATCATTTTTGGCTTAAAGTTGGATAAATCTTACTATTTTTAGCATAAAGTTACAGTTTTAGCATAAAGTTAGAGAAATCTTACGATTTTAACTTGTGGTGGGAGAAAAATAATGTTTTTTTTTTCATTTATTTACTACAGTTCATTTTTAAAATGACCACCTCTATTTCGCAAACATACACGCATTATTTTACGTAGCTCACTTTTGACTACCTTAGTAGTCAAAGTGTTTCTTATTTGTTGAGCTGCATTTATTATGCGTTTTTTAGCTCATTCACGGTAGGGATAGGAAACCCATCACGGTAGACCAACGAATTCATGTGAACCCAGACAAGTCCATGGGTGTTAAGTCAGGAATCCGCGTTGGCCAAGGTATCGGGCCGCCCCTGCCAATCCATCGATTGGGGAACTGAAAAAAGATAATGGTAACTAACAAGAAACTAATAACCGAGTATTTTTTTGTAACTCTAATGTAAAAAACACCTTGTCGTCTACGGACGGTGCCAGTCTCCCGAAGCCGACGATAAACACTATCGAAAACACGACATCGGGTATTCGGCGATTTCGAAATTGAGCCGCGTATTCACGACGGGCAACTGCAGAGTTGCCTCTGGCTAATCCGTAGTGATACAGGATTTCTGCATATTCTTCATTTGTGAAGGAACGTCTTCTTTCTCTTTGAGCCATAACCAGTCCTTATAACAGATCACAATTCAAATCGCCAGGAGGGCAATCAATCACAGAAATCAGTTCACAAGTCGTCCCGCACCTCTCCTTCCCTTCGTGGTCCCGCACCTCTTCCTACTATTATTTTGATCATATTTTTGTCATTCCTTTGTGGATTTGGGGTTGTAATACTTCATTCGAAAGCTAATAAGATGCAGATGTTTTTAAGCTAATATGCATAAAAAATAGTGTTGTGACTTTTAGTTTTAAACATGCATTTTTGTGTAAATATGTCGCATTTTTTTATTAGTTTTCAAATGTTTTCGAGCATAGTGACAAAATTAACTTTAATAATGTACATTCCATAGCTAATATTTATTTTTTGGGATGTCACCAACCCAAAAGCAATAAAGGAATATTAAAATAATGCGTAGTTTTTTCAAATTATTTTTTTTAACGAAAGATGTCAGTTGTTATAAAAAAAAACTAAAATTTTAAATATCTCAGGAATGCTTCATTTTTGCATTAGGCATTATATGGTTAAATCGACTGCAATTGACCTCTTCTATGAACTGTTTAAAGGAATACTTCTAATAACCAATAACCCTGTATATTGTATAACGTTTTTTTGGGTTGCATTCGTTTTTGGTTTATTTATTTATTTATTTATAATTGCTGCTATTTATGTTTTGTAGTAATTAATGGTAACATAGGTCTCTTTGTTTTATGTATGTTTTCACACAACTGACGCGACCGCAGACGCGATCGCAGACACGACCGCAGACCCGACCGCAGACGCGAACGCGACCGCGAAGGCGTCCGCGAGTCGGATAAAGAATCTTTGTTTAATATATCCTTTTTAAGGTGACTACCTCTCCCAAACAGTGAAAAACTGACATTTTGCGATCAAATTTACGTGACTCCCGAGAACATTTAAATATAATAAAAATATGAGTCTTGTAGGAAAAATTTCAATATTTTATACTACGATGTCGAATTTTAATGTTTTGATTTTTTTCTTAATAAAAATAAATAAAATCTGAAGTCATCACTTTTTTGTAAATAGCATTTTTCTTGGAATCTATAAGGGTTAGCAACTTGAAACCATGTTGGTAATAAGAACGAAGTAAATGTTCAAAATGTAACATTGCTTTATTTTTAATTATTTTACTTTTTCCATTACAATCTTCCAAAAAACCAAAAAAATATTTTTTTGTCAATCGCAATTTCAGTAGAATGTCATACTGTACAAGCAAAAATAGTCCTTCAATGTATAGCGACCCGCTCGACTTTCCCTTGGCAAGTCCAGTCCGTGCGTGGCAGCAAGCTGCGGCGGTAATGCTTTAGGCGCTACGTCGCTTATTTTTCTGTTTAACGCGATCTATTTCAAGATATTATTTTGCAAAAAGGTGCTAACTTGGAATCGATCACAAAACATGGGGAAGAAATATTCATTAGCATCCAATAATGCATTTAAAAAAATGTAATAGGGCTGACAGAATCAGAACGGTGAGTTTCAATGTAGCAAATTTTAATATTTTCGAGCGATCGACGCGTCGCATTCAAAGTCTGCATGATAATGGGGTGTTTACACGGTTCGTTTTTCGCCGTGCGGCTAATCGCTTCATAAATCGACTCACAAAGCCGCATCGCTACCCCATTTACACAGGTGACTGAAATCGCATGCGACTAGGTCATATCTTCGAAAATGTTGAGCAGAACAGATGTTTTACGTGCCGGTATCGAATTATTAGTAAATTAATTACTCAAGATTTGCTCGAAGAACAAAGAAAGAAGAAGAAAAAGAAGAAGGAAAGAAGAAAACGTAAATTTTGGGTACGCGGGTGGATTTCTCGACGCAAGCTATTGGGTGCTTCGGATACTTTATTGGTGGAATGGAGTTCAGAAGATCCTGATTATTTTATAAAACGATTAAGAATGACTACAGATCAGTTTGAGATTTTAATACACAAAGTTACTCCGCTTATCCAAAAATGTGATACTAATATGCGTAAGGCGCTTTCAACGAAAACTAAATTGGAAATAATCCTGGAAGTTCTTGGCTACCGGTGATAACTACTCAAGACTTGCAGAGACATTTAGATTTAAAGAATGCACCATTATTTTTAAAGGATGTATTGTATGCTATACCTATATAATGTTTTACAAGAGAATGTTACGGTAAGTGCAAGTCATAATTAATGGTAATGCTTTTATTATAAGATCACAATAATCATTTTGCAAAGTATTTTCATACAAACATGATTTAACAGCTTGAGATAGAATATCGACGTTCGCTTCGTATTGTTGTCCAGAATTTTCGTGTGTTGGTAGTAAACAGCCTTCAAAATAGTCTTCTTCATTATCGAGGTGGCGAGAAATTGAGGGTCCGGAATTCGATGCATCGCGTGTATATTTTAAGGTTGAACTCGTAGGTCTGGAAGTTGAAAGGTAGCGAGAGGTTGAGGGTTCGGGAGT